>VRMD01000007.1:0-87372 GCA_009872375.1 Sminthurides bifidus
CAGTTCAAATCACTCCACCAGTGAAAGTTGACGGAGATGGCGGAGGAGTTGCCGCCAAGGATGTCTTCACGTTTGGGTATTGGAGGATCTGCAAATATCGAATGATGCAACTGAATCGTCGGCTTTTCCCTTGGATTCAATTAATAAATAGGGGATGGTGACAGAAGAGGTTAACCGAGATTGGGGGGATAAAGCTTCGCAGCAAAGCAACCAAGCGATAAAGCGTAAGTTTGAATGATCTAAATGAAAAAGTCTAGATTAGTTCGGACGAATTCCCGTTCAGATGAAGCTTCAAGTAAATAAATCACCACCAGGGCACAAAATGCGTTCCAAAAATTGACAGCTCGGCGAGCAGAAAAGTAAACTTCGAGGTGTGTAATTGTTTAATCTAGTCACATCTTCCTGAAGCGGGAGTTTATCAAATGCAATTGACACCCTCCGGGAAAGTTAGGCTCGAGTCATCAAAAAATCGGCTAATGGTGAAAGCGGAGGAACTAAATCAACTTAAGCTTCTTATGCGATTGAGTTCTCCTGTAGTTTGACTTCAATTTTGTGCAAGGGAAATCGCGCTGAAGAAGCAAACGTGTTACCATATTCGGATTTCTTTAAAACCTTTTTTGGCACTTGATGTGATAAAAACTATAAACACGATCACTATTGACCACCGTCACATTGGCCATGTCACTGTAACGCCGGAACGAGGAGAATACCACAAAAACTCGACTTAACACAAGTCTGAGCAAAATATCATTTAAATTATTGGCTTTAAGCAGCATCGATTAAAACTTGTAAACTATGAATCAGAAACCTTTTTTCCATTTCACTATTTACCAATCAGAAGCAAAACGTCTTGATTTTGCATGTTTATTTTGGAAGATACCATGCTGGAAACCGTGTAACGGCTTTCCATTAATTGTTGCCCAAAACCTAACAATTTCAAAATAGAGCTTAATCAGTAGACTCAGGAACTTGCAAGTCAGCCTAAATTCCCTTGCCTCGTGACACTTTTTCATTGAAAGGCTTTTACGTGACCATCTTGAAAACTTAAAACGTATAAGTAGTTCGTCTGAGAGACCGAGAACCCGCTAAAAGACCAAGATGAAAAACAATTTCACACCAAGAATTTTCAATGAAGTCGCCCTCATTCTCATTTATGAATTACGACGACGTGCTTCCAGAACCAGAGAAATTCTATCCATAACGTGAGCAAAAGAAACCTCCAAAGGGAATACAAATTGCCATATCAAACACGGAGTCAAAGAAGTAAAAGTCCTTCTAGTTGATGAAGTTCTATTCTGCTGGATTTTTTCCTTTTTTAATAATAAATCCCATAACGTTTAGAAACCCGCTCTAAAATTCGCTCTTCTAAGTGAAAATTCCGTCACTTTCATTGAATCCGCCTAGAAACTCTGAGGAAGAGAAAAGTGAAAGCTACTTCCGTTTGCTGTTTTATCCTAATGCTCTTTACACGTTTGACGCGTCGCGCTTTCTCTTCCACTTGGTTTCTTCACATAATCTATACGAAATCATACACCACAGGGCTCCTACCCTGGTGAAAACGAGAAGAGCGAGCGAACTTTCACTCAGTCGCGTCAATAAATTCAGCTAGAAGTCGCTCAATCATGAGAATCAGAAGAAAATGAGGAGGCATTTGGGCGGGAGTGTAAGCAATTCCTAGCAAACCTTATGAGATTACACGATAGTGCACCAATATGAGCGCAAGAGAGAAAACTCTCTTAGAGGCTGCGGCAAATCTTCTTTGAATTTTCGCAGCGATAAGAGAGAAGAAGGAAAAGAGACGCGGTCTCCCATAATGAGATCGGCAAACAGGGAGGAATGCCGCCACACCCCATGTGAGTAAACTGTAGAAAAAATCTGATTGCACAGCAGGCCCGAGGAGAAAGCAAGACTTTTTGTACATACGTCGCAAGCTGGAGAAATGTTCAAAGAAGGAGAGAAACTGAAGCGAAAACAGAGTGTGTTAACGAAACCGTAGGAGGCATGGGTTGAAAAAAAAGTTTCACTCGATAAAATGGATAGAATGAAGTGACTTACTCATCCCTTTCGTTTTCACGTGCATCATCTCCGATGGCTTCCCCACCCCAATCTTATTGAAAGCAGTAATAAAGAGCTGGTACTTTGAACCGCAGATGAGTCCATCCAAAATGTGATTATTTGTCCGAGCACCTAATTTGTATTCTTCCCAGTCGCCTCCTTCCTTCTTGTAGTTGATCACGAAACCTGCAAGAACCAATCATTCGTCACCCTCCAACCAAGGACTTTCTTTCCGGAATACCATTCTTCTCATACCACTATTGAGGGATTGGGCCAATGTTTTCTTTCGTCTTGTCTCAGGGTGATTAAAACGTGACTGTATCGTTATTATTTCGTAGCCAAGTCACGGTCTCAGGCTTCGGACTTGTAACAAGGTGATTAATTTTAATGGGCTGGTGACACTGGTACACGTCGTAGTCTGTGTCGGGGTCGCGGACCTTTGTGATAATGTATTGAGCTAATACAGTTTGTGTAATCAGTGTTTTAGTTTTAAGTCGGCAGATCTATTGACACTCTTAAATTCAGTTTTGTTGAGAATCCAATACTGTACATCTTGAGATCATACGCAATTGGTTCCAAGCAAAAATTGTATCATCAGGTGTGCGTAGTTTATCAACCGATTATAAAAAAAATCATTTTTTTCGTTTTTTCCGACATGTTGTTCAGTTTTGGTGGGGATTGAAGGCGACAGTGGCCTCAGTAATGCGGCATCTGTTGCACCGAAGGCTCCGTTTGTTAAATGGCGAAAAAAGTTGCTAGTAACTTGACCATGCGCCGTCCCAAACAGCATTAAATGTTTCCACTAAAAGCTGCGTATCACTCCGTCTGTCTACCAGAGTAGATTTCATTATCTGGTCTTATTCCCTAGCTAAGTTTAAACGCAACAGTATCAAGTTTCTCAGTATGTAGCAAAAGCACTTAGAATCTTCCTCTCATCCATATTTATGAACATTAAGGCATTATGTAAATGAGCCTCAGCTCCTCTCACTATGCTCTGTGATGCAGCTAATCATACCCGTGGCTCAAGGCAATGTTTGTGTGCCCTTCTCACGGTTTTCTGGGAAAATTCACTTCAGAAGAGCTCCTACACAGCTTCAAGGCAAAAGGAAAAGAGATAAAGAAATATGTAAATCCTCAGAGTCATTTCCACGAAAAGTAAAAGTGAAATGCACATATAAAACTTTCCGTGCAAAACTCCGTTGCAGGATTATCCCAATTTTCAGCCGCATTCATCATAGGTGCATGTGTGTAAAATGGTAATCCGAAGCACATGTTCCGTTAAACAGTGTAAAAGTCGAGAGAAACTTTCTCTTTTCACTCTGTAAACGCCTGCTACGTATCAGACGTGTCTCCGTTAGTCCGAAACCAGCCTCGCTCTTGATTAATGTCTCGCCTGGAGTGAAAAACATTTCAGGGATTGCGTATCAAAAATTTTACTTCCTACCTTTAATTGGACTTCCTCCGTTATCATCCAGGGTCCAGGACAATCTCAAGGAATCGTAAAAAGTTTCCTGGACGGTGAGCAGCGGCGGTTTCGGTGGCACTTGAACTTTGACCTCGTAGGAGATTTCATCAGACCCGAGTGAATTCGAGACAAGGCAAAGGTAATTGCCGCCGTGGTCGAGTCCAATTTGGCTCAATTTAAGTGTGTCAACTCCGCTTCCCATTTTGACTTGCTCCTGCACACAAATCCGAGAAATGAAAGATAAAACGGATCTGAAAATGGGTCTATTAAATACACGGAAGTGCTGCGGTGAAGTAAATAAGGATTTCTTCCGCTAGATTTGCAAAGGATCTCGTTCCAGGAGGTTGAGTGAAATCCGGTCTTCTTTGAGACGGATTTTGAAGAGATTCTCTGACCGAGATTAGGGATGCTACTAATATATTGATGGTAGCCTGGTTCGCAAACCGTTGGGTCTTACTACTTAACTTCTTACAGAGTATTTTACAACGTCAGTAAACGACTGGCGTTGATTTCTCTGCCGTTCATCCAGCATATGAGCGTAGGGAAAGGTTCAGACGGTTCCGAAAATAATGGCGAGATTGAACTTATCAGAGGGGGTCTAGCTGCTTTTGCGAGCAGTAAAAAAAGAAGGAATTATGAGTTTCCACGAATATTTTATAAGCTCACTGAGTTTGAAAAGGCAGAATCCATGTAGTTTTTTCCATTGAATTTCCATAGTACAGTAGGTTCCGGAGTTCCAACGGAGTCGCAACGAAGGATCAGGTCTCGTTTCCAGGGTACACGGATTGTTTGGCTGAAGCTCGCTATCTTGGCCGGTACTGTAAAAATAATAGGTCCGTTTTCAAGTTTAAAGCTTCCATGGATTTTAACTTTCAAAGCGACTACTCGTTCGAATCTAAAAATTTCAATCGTCACAAATACGATGCATTTGCTCTTTTCAGAATTTTTAAAATTTTAGTGTCACCAAATATGATTCTGAAGTCGAAATCCCCATGTTTCGCAAAAACGAACTGAACGTTATCAAAGCGATTATGCCTCGTGCGAATTCTGAGGCCTTTTTCGCGCCTTTTCTTAAAGACTTTATTCCGCTTCGCCGACTGCTAAGAACGATTTCATTATAATTTCGACTGAAGCGGTAACAATTTCCACCCCTGCAATAAAGTATGATGACAATGGGCATGTATGCATTTTCGCAGAATGATTGCGAGATTGTGGCATCGTTCACGATGGAGATATGTGAGTGCGGGAGAGTTATGCGCTTTATAGGTTTGCCCTTAAGTTTGAAATCTAATTTGAGATGTATCCCTTTCCAGACTGCAAGAGCGGTCTTTGGATTCAAGAAAAGAAATGAGAAGACGGACGAGGAGACGGGAACGAAATGAGAATCTACGGAGGGAAGACATAGAAAGAGGCGCGGAGAGGGTGGAGAAAGCATTTCATTCCAGAGAAATAAGGATAGAAAACTAAAGGATTTTCCATGCTCTCATGATTTCAATGGCTGGCGAAAAAATAGGAGAGAGAAAATAACAAAAGCAATAGAATTTATTGTAAGTCATGAAAGAGGAAGAGAAAAGAGGAGGCAAGGCCACATGTACCCAGAAATCTTATGATCCTCCCATACTTTCTCCGCTTTCACTCGTAATGTTCTGCGCTTCTTAGCCCTGCATCCCACATTCCTTGCATTGGCAACAACCACTTGAACCGCTTCTTTCACGGACTTTTGGACACTTTACGGTGAAAGGCTTTTCGTAACTATAAAAAAATTCAAACCCTATTTTACCATCGGTGAATCGCAGGTCACCGGACTCAAGAGCCTCATCCTCATTCTCCTTACCACAACTCCCAATCCTGAGAATGATACCGTTACTTTCACTGATTCAGGAGCTCTTTCATAACTCTGGATTCCAACGCCATGTTTCCTGACTGAAAATCGGTCAATTAATATACCGCTCAGTGTGTTACACTGATAACTCTGGCTCAAATAACCCGAGTTTTTTTAGACTCGATCTTGACCACCTCTTCGCCAGTACCTAAATTCCGCCTACAGTTTCTTCTTCCACAGATTTTAATTATCAGTACTTTATTGCCCTGTAGCGTGCTTTCCTCTGTCTTTGATAAGATTTGTGGATAACGGTGCCAAATTTCTTCTAATGTTATCTAAGTTAAACATGCGATTCACTCTTTTCCTGACAGCTTAATGTGGAGCATTACGTACAGAATGTGAAGCCGTGACCCTGATTTATAACTTGGTGCGAGAAATTCGGACTAGTTCTTAGTAGCTAGATCTGATATACTTTTTAGAAAATACAAGGTCTTTTGTAGGACAGCCTTTGAGCTTGCTGCTGAAATGAATAGAGAAAAAACTTTCCACCCCTCTCCAAATGAGGTAAATGAAACGAGAGGCTAAGTAAACGAGGTGAAGACTTGGCGGAAACAAGATAAGTGTTCATGATTTTTCCGACTGAAGATGCAGTTACAGTAGTTTAAAATAAAAATAATCGTAAATTTTAACGGATTACTGTACCAGTAACTTACCTTTATTTGCCGGAGCAATCTGAACTCTCTCAGTCGGACTTCCCTCCCCTACTCGCGTCGAGGCTGTCAGCCAGAACTCGTACCTTTGACCTTCTTTCAGCTCAATAACCTCAAACTTATGTTCTTTTCCTTCAACGTCTCGTTTATCCTGTGAAAAATTAGTTCATTATCAGACCCGTCACTGGCTGTCGAGGTTACCGAACTTGGTTTCATTTTCATTAGGAGCTGACTAGCTCCATGAGAACGTTGGCAGGCCTGTACTTTCACCACTTTCACTTTCGGATACATTGCTTGGAACCTGCCGTTTCATTGAGTAGCAACAGCTGGTTTATGGACTCAGAGTGCGAAGAAATTGAAACACCACATTGTTGACACTTTTAACATATTTTCAACTTTGGCACGCATCGAGTTCGAGCCTTTGAAGAAAGTGATGCAAGGACCAAGTTTTCATTTCCAAGCAATTGATTTTATCTAGCCGTGACAAAGCCCATGTTGCGTGAAAATTAATTTTATCCCCGTAATTGAGTTTACATTTCGGCATAATTCTACGAGCTAAGTTTCCGAACAATTTACCCACTGAATGTCTAAATAAATTAATCTTCAAATAAAATTTCGGCTCGTCGCTCCTCTCTGTTTTAGTTAAGTTTGTCCTCCAGGACCAAGGACCCTTCCCATGTTTCGCTTCTCACAGTCGCACCTTAAAAGCGTCATGGGCTCAAGTCCACGTAGACAAGTTGGAACTTTTCCCCTTGACAGAGTTTTATGTGTGGGGTAGAATTCTCTACTTCTGACGGTGGAAAGGTGTGGAGCTAATTTTAGTTGGAAAGACAAATAGCAAACTTACAACTTTTGTTCCATCCACCAGCTTCGAGTACAGGCTGAACTTTTCAATTCGACCGCTTGCTTCTGCAGGTGGCATCCATGAGATGAGGACGGATCTTCTAGAACTTACTACGGCTTTGATTGCGGCAGGGGCGCTGGGAACTGGAAATGAGGAGGAAATGAAGCATTGCATTACCTGATGAATACATGTTTTGAATACCGCCTGTTAAAAGTCATACAAATCAGGAGGACTAGCATAAAGTAATGCATAATGCTGTTGGACGCCAGTAACAAAATGTATTTCGTTGCCGGGCCCTACGTACCAGCAGTTACACTTTGGAACAGGTATTCGAAAAAAACGATGGATTTGTAAATGACCTTCGATAACATAATGGTACTGTAGGCCTGCTCTTAAAAATGCAAAATTTAGGCTTAACAAAGGAGCCCTTCGGGTAAAGTCGTTACCCCCCCCCCCCATTTTAAGACATCCAGTAATTTAAAGCGACAAAAAAAGGACCTTGTGCTTCGGTCCAGGGACTCGTTGAAAACCAGATTACCAGCTTATTAGTCCCGGAGAGGTATGATAGTTTTTATCCAAGGATTTTTCTCCACGACTCTCTCTTCCTTAAACTTCTCACGCTAAGAAAGTAACCTTAGGATCCATTCGCAGCAATTGAATTACAGCGTCTTAACTCTAACCATGGCCATACTGAAAAAAAAGCTGATCTGAAAAGGAATGATTCAGCAGCAGCAGGAATCAAATACTCGGAAATTACTTCCCCGGGTGGTCAGAGTCAGTGGTCGATAAGAAAGCGGATGTTGGACCTCCACGCGTGGACTGCTTTCTGTGAATGGGTGACCAGGGGGAATCACAGTCTAAAGGATAAATTCAATACCTTGCCTCTCCTCCTTCTCCCAGGTAACAGAATTAATGGCCTGGGATCAGAATTCTAAGTTTTTCTCCAGAATGCTGAAGCACGCGTTTTAAGAGAATACGATACAAGCTTTCTCCACCAGCCTCTAGACCTACTACAGGCATTGCCACGCTTTCTCAACAGCTTTCACCGCACTTTCACCGGAACCTATCAAGCCATCTTCTCCTTCACTGGAGAGCAGGAGTCCTAGTAAAGAAGGATCATTACATAACAATACAATGCAGCAGTCAGCTAAAGTGCCCCGTGCCCTGGATAATACTCCGAAGGAACGGGTAAAAGGTTCCAGAAGTATTACTTTCTCCTAATGACTTGACAGAACTTTTGTTACTTGAGGCCAAGGCTGGAACCAAACCCAATTGGTACGAGGGTCCCCGTGTGGAAAATTAACTTCTTCTCAAGATCAAGTTCCATGCAGGAAATATTACTCACCGTCTTCATCCGTCTGGCAGATGATGGGATTGGAAACTTTCCCGTCTCCCATCCCGGTGAAAGCGAGCACAGACACTGAGTAATTAGTCCACTTGTTCAGTCCATGCAGGCTTGTGGATCTCAGCGTGGTCATTTTTGTCTCCACCGGGGCCTCTTCGAGTACATGTGATTCGCTCTCTCCAAGGGAAGAGTCGCGTACATCTTTTCCTTGCACGGACACCGTACTGATGATTTGCACATCACTTTCCAACACCTGGTGCATCACCTTGTATCCCTGAATGACTCCGTGCCGTCCTTCGATTTTCGGCTCGTCCCAGCTGATCTGAATGGATTGCGAGGATGTCGGTAGGCACGCAATCTTTTCCGGCGGCTCCGTCGGTACTGAAAATCCCACATAATTGTTAATTTACACCCGGCAATTAATCTGAATTAGGCAAGAGATAATTTAACCAGGGTCGGAGCCAGGTGGCAGCGCATTTAATCCGAGTATATGAAATCAATGAGCTGTGGGCTACGCATGATTTATGGCCCACTGATCAATTAATGGGGCTTGGCTATTACTGAAACTCGAGCCTCAAAGCCCACGAGAGGCAGGGACTGCCCAAGAGTCTGGGTTGAAAATTCTGCTACCACCGTTTACATTCCATGGTAAATTTCATGCCTGAATTCTATCATCTCCCCATCAGTGTGGTATGCCCCCCCCCCCCCTGTTTGGCTAATAGTCGAAACATGGTTGACGGACGGAACTACTTTCACTCATAGAAACAAATTGCGTATACGCGCATTCGAATCCGCTCGACTGTAAAGCATGCGAGCAGAGGAGGAGGAATGATATAATTAATTAAGGCTGCTTGGACTAGGCAAGGTTATAAAAGTTTACGGTTATGTGACTCCCATTAATACGCTCTTAATACGTTTTCCGGCCGAAATGGGCCTTCCTTTTTCTCCGAGAGTGGTTCAACTGGCGGGATGGATTTGAAACACACACGAGGAAATTTTTCCTTGTCCGAAGTACAGAACGGGGAAGCCTTATGTCATACCATGGAGTCAAGACTACTGCCAAGGCAGATGCAGTTCAAGGAAACAATTACCAGCAGAACCAAGTTAGATTATCGGATGCCTTGATATTACGCTGGTGAAGGTAAAAGGTGAACGATACGGTTAAACACGTAGCTGCAACTTACTGGGAATTTTTCCTCATAAAGTGTGGGCGTTAAGCCCACAATACAAGCTTGGGTTTCGTTGTTGTTTCTTGAGCTTAACATCTACTTTCATTATAGTTTCTCCTTGTGATACTACGATTCAAGGACGTCACTACAAGAGATTATGGAAAGCCGAGACGGGTCGTGAAACAATAAACGATTGTATGCAGTAATGACGCAAATAAAAGTAAAGCCTAATCCTATCAATTGCACAACAGCCTGAGAAAATAGATCAGAAAGGGCAATATTCGGCCAGCGGTTGTATTTTTAAAAAGGAGCGGGACTTTGAGTCTGGTTGGTCTGGACTTTCCCTCACGTATTTGGCCAGTCTGGTCGATCTTGGTACTTAAAGCCCACAAAATTGAATTACCCATCATGCATTAGCAACCTACAAAAGTCCGGTCTGTGAGCTGGAGGTTTGTGACGGATCGTGGCGTTAGAACAAGTAGTAGATTTAGCTCATGGGAACCACCCAGGTCCCAGCACGTTGCGATTTTTCTCCTCATTCCGGGCCCGAGACCATTAGTAAAATTCCCTCACCTCGGAACAATACTGCACCTTATCAGACATTCCGATGCTGGGGAAGATAAGCCTATGTAATTTGTGTGCGGCCACATCCGTTTCCCGCGTTATTCATAATGTCTTTAATTACAGAGTTTCATACACAGTCTCGGAGAGAGAAAAAGCGAAACACCGCTTCTCTATCAGCCACCGTTTAATAGGTGCTTTAATGAAAATTAATCCTTGGCATTTTCCACCCAGTGTATTTGCTCTTGCCTCAACTCAACAGCCCAGAAGTGCACACCCATAAACATGGGTACGCCGATCTTGAACCGTTGGGCGCCATAAACATATGGCCTTTAAATTGAATTACCGTACGTCACGAAAGCACAAGTGTCGAACTATGCAGTAACTCACCGTCCTGGTCCGTTGTTCCAATGACGGGGACTGACATGGGCCCAGCTCCTTTGGCATTGAAGGTTTGTACAACCACGGCATAGCGCGCGTACTTTTTCAAATTGTCCAGAGTAGTGAGCCCCCCGAAACCGCTCCCCACCTCCACGGTTTTAAAGTGGTAGCCGTGCATATCAGTGGGGAAGGCTTGGGTTGGGTGCCCCTGGTCGTTTTCATTCAAGTTCACAGTAGGCCCTGCGGCCGGTCCCAGGCTTTGGTGTAGGGCAAGGCCGATTTCCCGGTATCCGAGGTAGTAACCCAGGATGTTGCCGTGCCACAGATGTTTTTCTGGAGGGGCCCAGCGGATTTTTAGTTTCGTTGAACTCAGGGGTTCGACGTGGACGTCGGTGGGCGGTCCTTCCGGCGCTTCTTCTGCCGTGGTGACTTGGATTATCTCGCTGGGCTTGCTAAAGCCCATTCCGTTTTGAGCGACGACACGAACGTGGTAAGTTGTCGATGGAGAAAGGCCAGGGAGGATC
Source organism: Sminthurides bifidus (assembly GCA_009872375.1). Classification (NCBI taxonomy): domain Eukaryota; kingdom Metazoa; phylum Arthropoda; class Collembola; order Symphypleona; family Sminthurididae; genus Sminthurides; species Sminthurides bifidus. Next base: position 10,877 of record VRMD01000007.1, read on the forward strand.
GCTGTAGTTTGGGTGGCGGGCACTGCAAGTTCTTCTACTTCCGCCTCGGTCCAAGTTTCTGTATGGAACATGAGAATGCGAGGTGGGTAAAATGAATACGCTTGGTTGTCATGGCAACGGGTGCGTTTGAGGCATGCATGGATATTTCCGGGAATGTAGGCTGTAGAATGTAAGGAATGTAGGCTTGTGTAACATAAGAGGGAGAGGGGCAAGACTATTTTGGCGGGGAGACCGTTTACATAAAGTCTTTGGTTCGTCGTATGAAAACAGATGCGATGGGTTTAATTATAGAAAAATTGTTTATGGAAACTTTGGGAATTTTTCCTGCTTTCATTATCGTCTGGTCCTGTGGCCATGGAAAGAATTTCATTAAAAATCAGCCGGACTTTATCAATGGCTTGGAGTTCAATCAACAGTCAAAAGTTTGTTCATGTGGTCTGAGTATTGGCTTCCTTAGTCTGCTTATTAGTCTTGTGGGATCATGCATCGAAAACTTGTTCGTGTTTGTATAGTACATGAGTTGAAGTTACTATGAGAAGCTATGCGCCCATTTAGGCTGGCTACATTAAACCATGCGGACATGGACGGAAAAAGACGCATTTTGTGTCTTTAAAATAAGAGACAAGAGGAGAACGAGGATGAGACAGGAACATTGAGGTAGAAAACGGCAAAAAGAGAATATGGAACAAACCTGATGGGAACTTGTACTGGATGATGAAATTGATCAAAGGACTGTTGCCATTAAAACTTTCGGACCATGAAATTTGAATGGAACGGCTTTGCTCTTCCATCAAGCGTAAATTTCCAGGTTGTTCCGGCGGTTCTGGAAAGTAAACACACGAAATATCAGTCATTTGATCATCATAGCAAGTATTTTCAAGCTTAAACACATTCACTTAAGTCACCATCTTTTATGCATTCAATACCTTGTAATAAGTTGCAAATATAGTATTTAATCTTGCAAACTTTCATGCATTCCCCATTTCTGTTTACCTACAGCCATATATTTAAACATAATCGATTTTGTCCATCCTAGTATGCGTTATGCCTTCAATGGGTCATTCATGGCTTTAGATCCATAAAAATAAATTGAAAGCCTAACCCACATTTCATACCTCCTATTCTACTGACCCATCGTGCTACCAACTCCCAACTCGGAAAGGATAAACGATGAACCACATTAAGTCAAACTCCGGAACCGGGACGTCGCAACGTTACTTGTAGCTGTACCTTAGCAAAACTCACGGTAATGGAGTTCACTTCCCTGGACTTTCTCTTACTCCATGTGCCATTACACATCACGAAGTGAAAGCATGTACGTGGTAAACACCAAGCAGTCCCTATTCTTCAGTCCTGCTTTTTCTCCAGGCTGGTACAATTGATCCTGAAATAATGCTGAGACTGAAATGCGGATGAATGGATTATGACAGGAAGAACTGGCTATGACAATTCCCAGGATTTCAGAGAGACCAGGGGAGGATTACAGGAAGCTTACGGAGCTCCTATCCAGTCTAGGGATTCGGCTAACTCGCTCATGCACAGACGGCGGTCCTTGAGCTGTGCTGTAATAAGGCCTGCACTGGTGGTGATTCCAACGTTGATTCCTTTTGAGAGGAGTAAAATTTTCATTCTGTCCCACTCAAGTAGGACAATGGGAAATGAACGGAAGAATAATAGGCCTTCACATTTGCTTATCTTTGCAGTTACTCTCGCTGCTCTTCCTCCTCTGAGGTCTCTCTCCAGTACTTTCCCCCTCGAGTTATTTTCCTCCCAGTCAAAGAACGTCAACCAACAACCAGGAGCAAATGCATGCTCAATGAGCGCCATGCACCGGTGATGAATACGTTGAATGTCACCTAACTACCGGTGGCGAGTGAGGCTTCTCGGTTCTTTCATCGGTACACAGTTTTGCTTAATAAGCACGTGTATAATTTAAGCCATCAAAATGCACTTTCATCAACTCAAACTGCACCAAAAACACGATTTAAATAGTTTTGTTCCGTTGTAAAACAGTTTCCTTGTCCTATGGATTTCATTCTATGGCTCTTTTCACGTAGTTCACAGGACATAGTTTAATAGCATGCTAAACACCTGGGTAAGCCTAAAAATGGGATCTGCAAACCAATCCATTGCTCCAACCTTGCTCTTTGTTTTTGTCCGTCTGTCCTATGGTCGTTATACAAGGGACCATTCACTGCTTTACGATGTTATTGTAGTCACTTGGATTTCACATGCGTGTTAATCCTGTCTCTCTCTCAGTTACAAATCGAGACGACAAAACCATCTCATTTGTTGGTGGAAAATGACTAACGGCTTGCGAAAACTACCAGGAGAGAGACAGAGACAGAGGGAAGGAGTAGCACAATCATTTATTTATCCACACACAAAGGACAAGTATGACAGGTATGAATTACTAAAGACCATGTGGCATTGCACTGCAGACTTGTGTAAGCAAAGCAGATTCTATGAATAATTTTGTCCAGTCAGGTGTATTGGAATAAGGTCTGAAGCCTGAAATTAGAACCACCTAAAACCGTCAGTATCCAGTTTCTAAGTTTAGTGTCCGGAGCAATCACCTTTATATCATTCCATAATTGCAGTGTAACTTATGCACCTGCCTTGGCTAGCAGAGTAAACAGTCATCTGTACCTACATTCAGTTTACCGAGCTAGCAGGCACCAATGACGTTATCGTGCTAACAGTAACACAGTCTTGGACAAATGTCACACCATTCTCTTTGTATGGTCACAATCTTACAATGGGACAGTCAGTAATCAATCTCACCTTGAACTTTAAGCGTTACAGTGGTCTGGTCACCCCCAAAAAGGTTCGTGGCCCGACAATAGTACAACCCCCCGTCCGTTCGAGTGGCTGAGGCAATCAGCAGCTCTGAGAGAACACCGTCCTCCAGATCTTGTTGCCGGATGGTGTAACTGGAATGAAGTGAAGCTCGTATTAGAGAGGAAAATTGAAACTACACGCATATTAGTCGAATATTAAGTGTACAATGACACTAGTAAAACCCCGCAAGCGAGCCATTGTCATGTCAAAAGCACTCGGATTTGAATTGGGGAAAACTGAACTAGCTTCCAACTCCAGCCTGAAAGCTATAAGCCAACCACCCATAATGAGTTGAAGTACCCAAGCTTGAGCCTTGATGGTTGTTATTAAAAGCACTATGAAGTACAAGCTAATTTACTTTCCGACCGAGGCGGAAAAACACCCCAAGGCTGGGAGATCAACCCAATGGTATCGTATCATCTTACCGGTTTGACGGATGCGACGTGATTTTAGAATGCTTGTTGGACCACTGGACCTCGATTGGCGTATCTCCTCGAGCGCGGCATGGCAGAATGGCTTTGTCACCAACCTTGACGGAGATTTCCTCATCCCGTTCCACGAATTCGGCAGGGGCTGCAAAATATTCACAGAGCGAGTTGAGCTCAACCTGATCTGTTTCCGTTGCTTTTGCAATATGTCAAAATGCGAAATTCAGAATGCCTTTGAAACTGTGCCTCGGATATTGGATATGCCACCCACACGGTAATGCTAGAAGATTTCCTTTCACTTCCGGCCTGTTGCCATAGTACCTGAGCTCACTTCCAACAACTAACACGACGTTACAGCTGTGGCACTTCCTCCTCCCCATGACTTCAGTAGCTGTTAACGGCTACACTAGTACCATCTTTCCCAATTGAGAGCTCATTTGCTTTGCTGAGGCAATCAAGCCGAGTGTAAACAATCTTTAGCGAATCTACATGTGCACAAGTGCAAACAATTTAAACTCAGGGCTGAATTCGCAATCTATCCTTCTCCTAAAGTTGTGGAGATACCAAGCATTTCTATAAACACTCGAGCTATTTACAATTCTCCAGAGACACATCCAGCCCGATTAAATTCCATATTTACAGCCTTGGAGGTCCTCGTAACTGAACTTGTCCTCATTACATTTCACGCACATACACAGCAGTGAACCATGCGCATATGGAATTAGCTAACTGGCGCGAGAGACGAGGAGAAAGCATCGAAAACGTTTTAAACATATACAAATTCACATACAGGTCAGCCGGTACAGCTGTCGCTATTGCATACTGCAGTAAATTCAACTTTTGCAAACATACAGAAACTCATTAAGAGGAATAGTTGAGCGACTTGGTTTCATTAACTGCTTGAACATGACATTACTTCTGTTTTCCTTTTTCCCGCGTATCGCCATTTGCTACATTCGGATATTCCTTCGATTGCGTCATCAAGTCTAAAAGTCAGGGGTGCTTGATCACAAAACTCGAGCTATTGAATACCGGATGTGGGCATGGACTACTAGGACCGAATTCACAGAAAACGCAAACCAATGTAATCACTGGTCACATTTCCAATTCGCTTTCATCCAAGTTCAAACCGACCGCTTGTTTGCATTTGCACAAGCCCCTCCCCCCTCTCACAGCCCAGCTGTGACAGACGGTAGGCAAATGCGTGAGTTTCGCTCAGAGTGAAAGCTGTGACTGTTGTGATTTCAAAACATTAAGCAAACACGCATGGAAAAGTCATCAAGCACCAGGCATTATTTAAGCACTTGAGTAGTGTCTACATTATGTCCTGACTTGGATTGCATGTACTTGTCTTTGATCTGTGTCTGTGAGAATCAGCGTTGAGTGCTATGGTTTTCACGCCTGTTGGTACAAATTGAAAATATCTCGTCGCTTTCCACACGTTTTACATGGAAAATATACGCCATCGTGGGTTGGATTCATAGATACAATTTAACGACAGGGCTGAATTTGGAAGCGTCGCTTTGCCATAATAGACGCGAAGCTTCCGAAAGTGAAAGTGGCGGAATGGAGAAAATATCTAGCAATTTTCAAAGTATGGCTCGAAACACAGCAAATAGCAAATCGTGCACTGAATTTAGATCTACGGACTCTGGGCTCGAGAGAAAGAATCCAGATCCACTCAATCGGGATTCGGTCAAAGTAGAACACCAAATGGAGTATTCCTCCCTCCTGGCAAATCGCCTTTTGTAGTACAATCTTTTTGCTGGCAGTATTTGAAAGTTGAAACTCAAATACAGGGGAGGCTTCGCAAGAGGCCTTTAGTGAGTGGTTAGTGTCTGTATAGTGTTTGGAAAGGAATTGATTTCATGTATGGGAGTGACAGGATGATTCCCTCAATGTTTAGACAGCATGTAAAGGTAAATGGGAAAATGAAAGTAGTGTAAGTGGAGAGCCCATATGAAAATGAAGTCCAGGAAACCATTCCAATTTCTTTGTGCACTTAAACTTGGGCTTTTCCAATTTGCAAAACTGAGGTAGGTTCTCTTTTTCCAGCTGGCATGTGTGGGTTATGGTATGTGGTTTATGCAGGTTTTGAAATTACTTTCTTCTTTGAACCTTTTCTTTATCTAATCCAATCCACGTGAATTTGGTCTTTTATCCACAGAAAAATTGATTTTGGTTTTCTCATTAGGTTTAGATGCATGCCTCTGATTAAATGATGTTAAAGCCAATGTAAAATGTACTGAGGCATTTGAATATTGAACGTTATATCGACGCAACCAGTTATCATTCTAACAGCGTCACTGCATCACCCCTATTTCTACATATTAATTGGTGTATTTGGCGAATAAAGGTGATCTTGTCCCACTACCAGGGCGAGAGCCATGGCCAAAACGCAGACGGCTGGCAAAATCAGGCAGAGGGACCATGCACTAAATTAGGAAGTGAGGTAGATTGTAATGCCTTGGGGGACACAAATAACATAGGTAAGGTATGTACCGTAAACAAGGTACGGTAGACAAGACGTGGGAGTGAAACGAGGAAGAAACTCGGTTCAGGTCTTGTTAAAATCCTGGGGGCATTCATAGGAACAGATTGAATTTAGTAGGACTGGACTAAGAAACTGTGACTGGGTCTTTGTTGCGGGAAACGGATTATACTTTAAGGCCAAGGGTTTTGAATTCCTGGATCTCGTCCTCTTTCCAGAGGAGCTTGTCGGAATAAGGAAAGAGGCGAATTAGGATGTGTGCTCTTTGGGGAAATTTGTTCGTAATTCTCTTTGCGAATGGTACAAATGCAGGGGCATAGAAGGAGAAGGACAAGAACAAAAATTCGGATTGGAACGTGGACTTATTTCGTTGCCAACCTTGGATTGTTTGTTGTCCTGCTGCTGTTCGGAATTCGGAGCGTGTGCACATTTCCATTGTCTGCTTTCACTTTCAGTCCAGTGACGCTGGACTTATGCTAAACGTCCTTGTGCTTTCACTTTTCCGTCGGACAAAACTCAGTCTTTTGTGTGTCGTTGCAGATTTTATGCTGTGGATTTGGCATGCAGGACCATCGTGTCGGTGAAGTTCAGTGAGTTGGAAGTTGGGATTTTTTGGGATTCTTGTCATAGGAATGTGTTTGTTTGTGTATTTTCTTCCATGCTTCAGCTTTGTGGTTTGATGAATCATGAAATTGGCAAAATATTTCTTGCTTGACGAATTTTTGAAACGTGCAGCTTCGTGGAGGACTACAGCATTCTGAATTTCAACTAGTCGTCTACACTTGTTTGCGACTCTCACTCGATTTAAGAGTTACTCCAAACTGGTGTATCTTTTTCGGCAATCAAGTTACAAAATAAAATTCATTGATCGGCAGATTCATACAGCACAATACCCGCTAAAACGCGTCTTCAAGTGCATTTATCACCATGTTTTCCAGCTTCAAGCTACGAACAATTGTGCAGAAAGAAGGAAATCGTGATCAAACAACTTCAACTTGAAACTTTGGCAGCTTCCAAGGAAGAAGAACGGGGAATAATAGAGGTTAGAGAGTATGGAGAAAGTGGAGGAGAATTTGATCTATTGTTCTCGGAAGAGCAGGAGAAAGCGGCACGCACTCCATGGCCTGATTCTCCCACTGGCTACACAAGTTCCAAACGTTCATGCTCAATTCTCGGGAGGAGTGGGAAATTTACAGCAAATCAGGAAAATTCTTCAAATCTTTTCTCATGGGCTATTGAAGGCCAAACTGTGTTGCAGCAGAACGAAAGTGCTCCAGCAAGTACCAGAGTTGAGACTAAAGACATTTTTGGGGTCACACTAAAGTGTTGTGTGTCTTCTCTTTCTGGTGCTTAAATCGGAGAGTATTTTGCTCCTGAATGTTCTTGAAAGCTTTCACCGCCGCTTTTACAGTTCTTAATGATTTGAAACGTGAAGGCTTCATTTCAAGTCTGCACTTGCTCCTTTCCAAGTTCCCAACAGGTAATTCGCATATGTTTCGTAACATTCCTGTATGCACCTCAAGTGAGTTACAAGGTACTCTTTACAGTTTGCAATGGCTCTCTTAGGAGCCATGTCAAGTCGTAAACTATACAACCAGTATGTATTATGCAACGAGACTTTTTGCACATAGTGGGAGAGGACAAAAACTACGTCCGTGATTTGCATTGGTTAAAAGAAAGTCGCGGGAATTTCACAATTGATGATTCGTCCCGAAAGACGTGTGGAAGAGAACTATGAACCAAGTATCGGCTTTCATCCGGGAAAAACTTTCCAGATGGGTGAAAGCGACGCAATGACCACATGGAGCTAGACAATCAGTTGGCTGGTAGGATGAACATAAGGCTTGGATGTTCGGAAATAAAAAAACTGGAGGACAGGAGAATATTCAAAGTGTTTCATTTTTCTTGTCATTTATCATTAATGGTTTCCTTGGTGAGTTTTTGTTCTTGGTAGTTTTACGCTACGGGTGTGCAGGAACACCCCTGATGAGATTTGAAAGAAAAATTCAAAAGAGCTTCCAGTCCGCAGGAAGTCCATGAAGGAAAGGGCTGTGCTGGAAAAATGTATACAATCTTTTTCCGTCTGCTGCTTCCAGAGACCATGGGAACCGGAAGAGAAAATTACGGGGGAAGGGCTTCAAAATGTTAAACTGTCTTTTAGTATAAATTGCTCTTCCTCCTACACGTAGCTCGTTATTATAGAAGTGGAGAATTGCCGTTGTTTACTGCTACTCGAAGGTTGACCTGATTTTGGAGAGGATCCGGTCTTGGCTTGGCAAGTTAAGATACTCGGGAACTTACATTACGGAATCGGAAGCCGGACTAATGTTCGGTAATTCTGGAAGGCGAATGAAATTTGGTTGCCTTGGCAACATAGAGTTTTGCATCTGTACACCAGCAAAATTTTTTTGTTATTTGCCTTAAATTCTGCCTAAACAATGGGCGACGCACGGCTCAACTCGGTTATTCGCAGCTGGTTGAATTCCTCAATAAAAATATTCGTATGCTAACACATGCAGAAATTTCAATGCTCCAATTCTACGATTCAGATTCTTATACGGTTCCGTTACACTTTTAAAATCCTATGATTCTTTCCTACAGACTTAAGTTCCCAGGACAGAAATGCAATTTTCATTAAGGAAATACAGCCTGACTGTTGTATGCTCTGTTGCTGAGCCTTGACTATGGTTCTTTAGCACCAAGGTTTTCAGGCTCCTCTCGGTCCAGGCCAAAACACAAAACAAGAGCAGCTTGAAACGTGCCGTGCGCTCGGTCAGAAGACTTCGTGGTGAAAGTGGAGAAAGCATTTGTCCGTCGTGCATTGCCCAAGCACGGAGAAAATTGCAGCAGTTTCCGCTCAAATGAGTCCAGCATTTCAGGAAAATGCAGGCTGAGAGTCATTGAAGAAAAATGGAATTCCACCAACCAGCTTTCTCCAGATGCACCCCGAGCAGGCAACTTTAATGAGAAGAGGGAAAGCCCGTGTCGTAAAAAGCAGGAAGAGGAGCATGCACACTGACATCCATTTAAATGGCGCAACATATGAGATTCAAATTACATGGGACAAAGCCTGCCCGAGAGCAGTAATGGTGCCCGATCTAAGCGTTTTCTCCAAGCTTCCAGGAAAGAATGAACGATAGAGGAATTTATGTCGCACTCTAAACAAAAACGCAATTTTTCTTGCAGTTCTTTTGAAAATGGCTGCAGCCAAGGATAAACCGATTTCATCAACGGATTAAGTCACAGTGCCCAATGCAGCTATTTCGACTCCTTTAATGGCAGGGTCCGGTAATTTGGTGTCTACAAGATGGATTCGTACCTAAAGCAAATGTGCCGCTACAAGGTCGTCGTATAAAAATGCCGATTTTCAAAATCAACTGAATTACTGGAGTCCCATAGATGGGTGTTTACAGCATTGCTGACTAATTGAGCTGATAAGACACTGAACAAACGATGTAAGTGTGAAATTGCGAACTTTGTCGGTCCATGAAGTCCTAAATCCCGAATTTCTTTGTACACGGTCTTTCTTAGCTATTAATACAGAAAACCTGATTTAACGATACTTACCACTAACTTTGACGAAGACGACTTTACTCAACCCCGATCCAACTCCATTCTTGGCTTCACACAAGTACTGCCCCTCGTCATGTTTCCGTATTTCGTCGAATCGAATGGTCCCGTTACTTTCACTCACACCTTTGATACCACTCACAGGTAAGTCTTTGTACTCTCCGGGTTGGCCACCTGCAAGGTAGAGACAAGGAATAAGGAACTAATATCGTGCAGAACAATCTTTTTACAATAACCTTTTGTCATAATGTACATTCCCGACTCCCAAATTCTGCAACCCCTTAGCCTCCAGCCACAAAATCAGACACAAGTTCTAAACGAAGCGATTCAACGTGCTCGAGAGACTCCTTTAGTCTCCAAAAACTCGTGAAAGTTCTCACAATGAATCTGCTATCTTTCGAGAACAATACCGTTTCAAGAACAAGAGCCCTTCAGTCTTTAGTTACAAAGTCTTTCGAGAGCACATTTCGTTTGTTGACACCAGCCTGGTTTCTCCTTGTGGTTTGGATTTTTTTTAAAAAACTGCTGCTAATGCGGTTATAAAGCTAATAGATGATAGCCTCGGAGTTATTGACTGCCTACTGAAAGCAGTTTAGAGAAAATCCCATGATAGATTGAAGTGAGTTCAAGAGCTTAGTTCCTGAGCAAAGTTGGCCCTGGCTGGCTGTTGATCCCGTTGGCGTGCTCTTTGAATCAATATAAATTCAGCACGGGAGTTAGAACAAGTCGTAAAGGACTTTTAAGACGGCTATATGAGGGACGTGAGCGGAGGGAAAGTGGTAATTCATGATGATAATAATGACGAAAGATGAGAAGAATATTGGACAAAGAGGAAGGAGCAGAGTATCACTTGACGAGCACATCAGAAAGGAGGAGAGAAAGGGAAGGAGGGAGAGATTGCTGATTCCATTAATATTTCCAGGCTATAATCCCTTTACACGTTAGCCTTCCTGTCAGTCCACCTTTACTTCATGCACGACTCAGCCGAGTCCTGGATTCAGTACTGTCTACGATAAATTTCAACTTTAATGAAAGCAACCTCGTACTTATAACGTAGCCCCCAGCCTCGAGAGTTGCTTTGCTTAAAATGAATAACAAGACCGTGGATTAACTTGAATAGACGGAATGAAGGAACATACTCTTGGAATACATGAATCCTTTGAAATATTAATTTCACTTGTGGAACATCTCTTACTCTGGATTGCACTGGTTATTGGAAATGAATCCTTTCTCAACTTCGAAATAAAGAAGAAAAGAAGGTAGTCGCATTTCAGAAGAGTCTTGAAGGCTTTTAAAATCCTAAAACCACCTGGTAATCAGGTCACTAGAACATGGGGAATTTTGTACCGAAACTGACTTTAATCACGGTTTCATCCTACGCTGACCTATACGTTCCCTTAAAATTCAAGCCTGTGGTGGTATTCATGACCTTCTTGGAAATTATTGAATGACTTGGCCACTGCAGCTGTTTGGTCAGACCGACCCGGCAGATTGAGTCGTGGACTTGCCTTGAATTGAAATTCAAAATGAAGTTTGGCTCTCTGTTTCGGCGAAACTGTAAATTCATATTAGACTCGCCTCCCGGCCGGGGCCTTTCACCTCAGAAGGATGGTTGCAGGAGGTCATCGATTTTCTTGAGGATTACTTGACTACGACCCAACCTCGTATGAAACCACAGACTGGGGTATCGTCTATCTCTTGATTATTTCAGTTATTCTACTCCAGTGCTCATACTTCATGAAGAGGATTTTCCAGAGCAAGAGGTCTGCTAGACGACGGTCTCAAGATCGGCAACCGGCAGCCGAAATCCTCTTCTAGACACGATATTTTACTTTCTGAGCTCATAGTAATTCTAAGTAAACTCTTTTCAGAGCCTGGTTCCACAAATCCTACGCTGGTTTCATCCAACAACAAGCTTCAACATTGTCAGTGGATGAGCAAAGGGAGGAAGATTGCTGGAGAAAAGCTACACAAGACACCATACCATGGCGGTTTTCTCCCGGTTTAAACAAGCCCTTGAAGAGGATGAACCTTGCCAAGTCTTTTAGGCACAAGACCGGAAGATGAAGCGACGAGTCTTTACTGTAGACTGATAATCAATAAATAACTGAAGTATTACGAGTGCTCGAGGCAATTGTGGCTCTGGTTCTCATTAATCTATAATCTTCCGAGGTTTTCAGTTTGATGTGGTCCCAAGCCCAAGACATAAGTTTCAATCAAGATTCTGACATCCGCCTTTGCTTCTCGTCTTGCACAGACCTCAGACTAGACCCGGGAACCACCAGGCCTCTCGTAGGAGACTGTACCATGAAAACAGCCTGAGTTCCTGGAATACCCGGGTTGCTGAATTATCACAGCCGGGTTCATGATTTAAGCCGGAGGATTTACCCAGGAGACAGGCGGGTGCGAACGTTGATGGTAAAATAATCCCAGTTTGCCGCAAACGTGTTATTAATTCATAGATCAAAACAAGGTGATTTTAATGAACTGGATTTTGGTTGAGGTAATGGTGGATTGAACTTTAGGAGACTATAGGTTTACGAAAACACGTCTTTAGTTTTCATTAAGATGTGTCACAAGCCTTGGGTATGCTTCAAGCTTGACAAAGCAGTAAAGGAGTGGAAGGGAATTCAGGTTCGTTGATGTTTAGAAACTATGAGATCAAGGAAGGAGCTATGAGCGATTTCTGAAGAGCGTCAATGAATTTCCAAGATGTGAAGCACCAGGCAAAAGTTTATCTTGAATCCAACAAGATGTATGTAGATTTAAGTTTTCAAAAAGGGAGATGAACGAAGGGGTTGATCGATGCATACAGAGCTTGAAAATTGGACGAGTGAAATCACTTCCGGGAAAACTTAAAAAGGAAAACAAAATCTGTGTCTTCCGCAAAATCCCAGCATCAAACTGAGAAGAAAGCGAGGAAAAGTTGAGCTTCCTCTGATAGATCAGTGGCTCGGAAGAAAGTACAAAGAGTTTCAGCTTGGAATACTTGAGCATTAGAACTTTAATTTCTCGGAATAAACGCAAGTAAGTAGCCAAATAATGGACGAAAACTTTCTCCAGCACACTTGTTTGACTAGCTAAGTTCTATTCCGTGCTAAGAGAGGAGGTGAAAGTAAATCCCGTAGGAGGGGGAGAAAGCCTACAGGGTTTTGAAAAGAGGCTCGCGGTGGGGCAAAACCAAGGAAACGAACTTTTTTCTTCTCGTTGGCGAATCAATCACCGCAGACGTTATTCATTTGGTTCTGGAACTCCCAGATTCTGGAATTCGCATTCAAAGCCTCTCGTACGACTACCAGATTAGCGAGGGATCATTCACAACCTAATGAAAGCTGTAAATGAAGCGACGAAAATTCCGAGTGTCAAAATAGGATTTTAAGAGATTATGTCGTCCATTTCAGCTCCTCGGCATCCGCCTGACATGTCTACGCCCCAAACACCTGGCAAAAGATTCAGCTCCCTGCTTTCTCCGAGCGGGAGGTGTGGGAGCGGAAAAGCCTTGGGAAGGAGGAACAAATACGGCAGTTCAATGAAGGAAAATGGGAAAGACTTTGAAAGACCGCGAGAAACGTGCCGGGAGGAGTTTTGTTTGTACAAGTGCACGTCAACTGAATGTGAAGCCTTTGAAATGGAGAAAGCAACATGTTGTAACCAAAAAACTTACTGGAAGCCTTTCTCCACGTAATAGTAGGGGCGGGATGTCCGTCAGCCCCGCACTGGAGAGTAATTAGTTGGCCTGCGGAAACGTTAATATCCCTGGGTTCCAAGGTCCATTTGGGCGGTACTGGAAGGAATCAATGAGGAAATTCATTAGCTTTTTCTTGTGTTTACAAATTGCAGTTCGGCGCGTGATTTGGAAGACAAAGACCTTCGACTCCCATATTCTTGCTTTGGGCGAAGGCGGAAACCTTTGCAAATAATGTAGGTCAGCAGCCAGGGGTAGACGACTAGTCGTTGTCGCCAATTGTCCCAGGTTCAAGAGCCGGTAGAAGCAGCGGTAATCATGGATTGATCGAAGGGTGGCAGACATGGCAAAATTCTGCTCTCTCTTGCCACCGAATTCGACCAGGAATTTTTCTCCAGTGCATCCACTTCTCATACGTGATGTTGATCGAATGGGGGATCGAAGAGGAGAGGAATGGGAAAATTACGTGTTGATGAAATGAATTTATTTACCATTCACGGTGAGAAGCGCTGTGTGCAATTCTCTCCCAGCAGGATTCTCGGCAATACATGTGTACTCTCCGTTGTGAGCAGATGTCAGCGAATCAATAACAAGAGTTGTTGAGTATTCATCCGGAATACGGACAGTGATGCCCTGTGAATGAATTGAATTCACGGAACGCAATCAGATAACAAGGAAAACGGACGGAATTCCTGGTCTTTCCGTATGCATAGTCGTGGTGAATTCGAATGGAGATGGGGAATCGCAACGTGCAGAGCCACTTCCGTGTCTACAATTCCAGGGTGAAAGCAGAGCGACAGATGGTGAAAGCACGTGAAAGGTATCTAAGAGCACATACTGCAAGCACATGCACGAATAGAGGAGTAGCGGGTGTGCAAAATTCACTGACATCAAGTCCACGTACATGGGGAAAACTTTGTAAGCCATCAGGAGCACCGGGTGAAAGCGTGATTGACCTTAAATGGAACTTCAGTCAAGGAATCAATCCGTGCTTTAGTAAAATCTACGAGCGAAATCCAAGGTTTTCTGAATAATTTAGGCGGGAAGTCAAGTTCATTGATGACGTGTTGGCCAACTCATTTTAAGTTTAGAGATTTTAGTTTTCACTAATTTCTGTCCCGGGGGCTAGTTGTCTTTCTCTAAGATATCCTAAATGATGGTTAATCAAAAATCTCGATCTTTCATCATAATCAGTAAGCAAACCGAATTCGCGCACTGAATCTTCGCTTCGAACACACTCACAAATAGTTTATTCAATGTTCGGCATATAAATTCGTCAAAACAGACCGGTAAACAAACGTCAAATGAAAATGAACCCCAACTTTAACTGCTTCAAAATCCAGTAAATCGTACACAAATTCCAAATTTCAGCACGAAATAAAAGAATGGGTCAAACATTCAGAATTCAGAGAAAGTACTTCCACCAGCAAACAAGAATGCCAATCGCCACACTCCAAAACACGTACCTTTTTTTTGCTTTCTCCAAACACCCTTTACTCAGCATACCCATCGCCAACTTTCTCCTCCCACCACATGCATACCGTACATACGGAACAAGCGCTGCATTCAAGCGGAGTTTTCCAACAAAGCTTCTATCCACCCCACTACTCTAGAATTACAGACCAGGCCTTGAAAGAAATCGTATTAACTTACGGAGGATGTGCTCGGTGAAATTGACTTTCCCTGAAACTGCCAGGTGAATTCCAGAGGTTTGTCTCCCTCGAGGATCTGACAAGACACCGCCAGCCTCCTTCCCTCTCTTAAGTACTCGCTGAGGAATTGGAAAGGCATGATTTTTGGAGGAACTGAGGAACAAATAAATAGTGAAGCCTGTAAGAACCGCAAGTCAACCTCTCCTCACATCCGAGAGGGAGGTTTACAACAGGACAAAATCAACTCGCTCTTTCTCCCCCAGTAACCTAAAATTTAACAAGCGGCACACATTGCTAAAAGCCGATGGCGAAAGTAAAGCCGCTATACTTTCTCCGGCAAATTCTGTCAGATTCATGGTAATGGCACGTCATTCTCTGTTCATGGCAAGAAAAGAGATAGACTCTCGATCGTTAACTCTTGAGCAAATTCCATGCTGCGAGCAGTACTTGCTCTCACGCTCCAACGCCTCACAAGAGCCTCGTGGAGAAAGCAAGAGGGAGGAAGAAAGAGCGCTCAAACAATCCACCTATCGCATTTCGTCTCCAAGAATTCAATCTAATAATAGCCGTAAATATAATCGCCAACTTAAGTAAATTGCGTGTCGTAAATTTTATTCTCCATGCATGCTCTCCCCAGCCGTACATACCTACTACTTGAACGTGTAAGTCCCGCGTGGATGTCAATCCCATACGGTTCTTGGCGTGACACGTATAAATTCCGTCATCATCTCCGCGCTGGATGTTTTCGATTATCAACGTTCCATTTGGATAAACCCGCTGCTGCCGATTCACAGGCAGGGAGGCTCCTCCTACACAATTTAACAGTCCGGGTTTACTTCCACATGATCCGCACTCACTACCCACTCAATCCTCACATACATCATAATTCTTTACCCGTTGACAACCTGTAAGAACTAACGTACATACTGAAACGTTAAGAAAACGTTTTAAATCTTAACTCCTTACCTCTTTCCCACGAGATGTTGTCTATCGGGAACCCAGACACGGGGCAGGAAATTTGCAGTCTTTTACCAGCAACAGCCTTAATTGGCGGGATATGTCTGATGAATGGTGGTCCTGTAAAAAAATCAAATAAAAAAATTCACCCACTTTTCCTCGGCCTCCAGAACAGGATGTGCATGCACTCAAACTTCGTCAATTAACCTTTACATCATTATGGCTCTTGGCATGCTGAGACAGAGGCCACTTGCCAAATTACAGCCATAAAAAGTTGAGAAACAAAAGCTGAGCCCCCATGCAAGGGGGCGAGCTTCAGGTAAGGGCCATGCAGATAAGACATGGCGCTTACAACTCTCGCTTCACTTACCGTAAATGTTCAGTCGTGCCGAATGTGACACGGAGCCAATGGCGTTAGACGCGGTGCAAGCATACAGGCCGCCGTCTTCTCCTTGTACATTGGTGATATTTACATGGGATATCACGTTGTCATGGATCGTAACGTACTGTCCCACCAGAAACCTAACATTTAAGTACACCATCAGCACAGCACATTATCGTCAGGTTCTTTATGGGAAATCGATAGATGCAGTAGTAACTTCCTCTCGTCTGTCACACAATCAGTCCGGCTTTTTCCTCTTCCGTGGCACACAACCCCTCCTCCCTTTCACTCAACCCTGCCGGGTCTCAATCCAAGCTAAATTACACAGCTAACACGATTAAGGGCACAACAACCGTGGCTTTATCCTCCATAAATGGCAGTTTCACTCTCCCGTTTCGCTATTTTGCTTCTCTAGGACAATCTTTGCTCTATGAGCTTCCTCAGTTTGAGCGTATGACGCCAGAAGCGTGTGGAAGCAGCTAATGAGTAAATGCTACAACGACAGAGAAAATTTTCAAGAGCTTGCCTTTCATTCTCCGGGATCGCGAACCCGTCCAACGTCCATTGAAACTGAGGAGGCGGGTTGCCGACAGCTGTGCATTTCAACGAAACGGACGGACCTGTCCGCAACGTCTGTTCTGTGAACCGGTAAGTGAGTTCTGGAAGCACGGCTGTGAAATTCAAAAACAGAGAATTCCCGCGCAAAATTAAACTTTGAAAATTCAAACCCCGGTAATTTCGCGACCTTCGGTGAGACGCATGGAATTGAAACAGATGC
Source organism: Sminthurides bifidus (assembly GCA_009872375.1). Classification (NCBI taxonomy): domain Eukaryota; kingdom Metazoa; phylum Arthropoda; class Collembola; order Symphypleona; family Sminthurididae; genus Sminthurides; species Sminthurides bifidus. Next base: position 27,661 of record VRMD01000007.1, read on the forward strand.
TTGTTTCCAATCCCTCTAATGCCACACGGATAAATGACACTGGAGGGGTAACAAGGAGAAAGGGGTGATGAGACAAAAGTGAAAGTCACTTACACCCCAGCCTTAGTTGAGCACTGTCTTGAGCAGAATAAAGCTTATTACTAACGAAACATTGATACATTCCAGCATCCGAAGCCTCGACGGAATTTACAATCAGGATTTCCTTAGGGCCAATTTTATACCTGGAGAAAAAATAACATTTTCACCAAAATAAGTATGTGTCCGGAATGAAATTACAATTTCGTTATCCGCTCTCGCTTCCTCACGAAACAAATTCTATTCTCATTTCTTTTCACGTCTTTTCAATCCGCCATTTCCAAAGCACCAAATCTTTTCTCCCTTTTGTACAAAAGTCACTTGTACTTCCAGGCAGATAGAGAATTTAATAACTGTCTGCTTTCTACATGCTCACTTTCTCTCACTCCTCTTCCAAGAGAATTCCCCCCCCCTCCTTATCCGGATTGAAGGAAAGGGAGTTGGAATTCTTCAGTAGGAGAAAGTGGAGAAAGCGAGAGTCTTTCTCCGACTTGGAGATTTTACCAAACAGGAAAAGCAACTTTTCCGGCACATGAATTCATACAAAATCAAGGCTAACACTAATCTGCTTCGTAATGGCTCTCCACATGGACGGAAATAAAGCCAGTTCTTGAAAGATTCAATCCGGAGAATAAAAAACCATTTGGTAATGAGCTTAAAAGCCTCATAAATGATTCAAGATTTTTTCAATCTCCGCTTACTTTGAAGATATACACTACACGTTATGAAGCTAAAACACTCTACTTTTTAGACTTCTTCCCTTTTTCTTGTTCCGGGAGTCAGAACACCAGTCGATTTCCCTATTTTACATGATCGAAACCCAGAGATTGAATATCCCCTGTCATTTTCAACGTGTCAAGTCCTAATGAGCGTCCCGTGAGCTACATCTTACGCTTCTGAGTGCTACAGGTAAGTATGTCAGGGAAAATTCAATCAACTTTGCAAGTCATTAAGCAAGTTACCTATTATTGGAAGCGCTTTCGTAGAGTATGGCTACGCCGTCTTTGTACCACGTGATAGAATCAATTGGACTTCCGGAAACTAAGCAGCGGAAATTGGCACTTCGTCCCACGTCCACAACTTGCGAGCTTGGGCTAAGCTGAACTCGGAGGGGGGCTATGAAGAAAAACGTAAGAAAAAAAATTAAGTTCCATGTTTCTTAAACCTGATTCCCGCGAATGCGTGCTAAAAATCAGCAAGGCGAAAGTATCGAGTGGATAATACGTTGGAATTAGATCAGTGCTTTCCGACGTCGAAATCATATTGTGGGGGAATTCGCATGCGAAATCCATCGGCCCTCGGATTCAGTTCTATTTTAGTCTTTTGACTGTAACTAATTCATTTTGAAGGAGCGGATGAAATAAAATATGTTTTCTCATCTGCCTACTTTTGCAAGATCGCATATACATAAAAAGGCTGCTCCTTGAATACTTTCTCTTTTGTACAATAACAGGATTGCGTTCCATAATAGGAGCGTGAGCTGAATAAAAAATGGTATTTGGATTTATCATTGATTTGTGCAGTCTTGCCGCGTCTTTTAGTGCCTGAAGAAATGTGGAATCAGAAATCGGGAGCGTGTGTAATACTTCCAATTCGAACAAAGCCAGAGGCAGAGTGAAAGCTCGGAAGAGGAGCTCTGGCAACGCTAGGATGATAGAGTAGTAATTACATGCAAGACTTTGAATGGCCCAACGCTCTTTGAAAAGATGGTGAGTACAATAGAAGATCATAAATCAAATACGGGAATTAAGAATCCGTAAAGAGGGGAGAAGGAGATGGCATGGGTTGGAACACTTTGAGCCGTAAATGAAAGTTAAAGTACGACGCTATGAGGTAACTGTATTTAGATAGCAGGTACTAATTGTATTAAGTCCCAGGTTTAGTAGTTTATGCATGCTAAAGCCCTTACAGCTTAAGTCCAGGAGTTTTTCACGATTCGATCACTCACCATAAACGTTAAGATTGATTCGGACATCGTGCTGCGAAATAGTGTTATTCAGTCTGCATACGTAAGTAGCGGTTTCTTCAGGTCTCACTTGATGTAGAAAATATGGTCCTGGGGGCGAGTTTGTCTGTCCTGGCGAATTGCCGGACATGATGGAGCTGCCCGTCCGCTTTCGCATTTTCAGTGACAAATCACTTAATATTCCATCCCGTTCTCGAAACCATCTGAATTTAGAAAGGCAACTGTCACTTTTCATTTTTTTGTTTTACCGTTAAAAATCCCGTCCCGAGACAACATTTTTACCCAGTACTTTGTCCGTGACAACGGCAGCGCAAATAGCGTCACCCGCCCTTCTGTCATCTCTGCAACTTTCTCCGCTCGCATGTTCCATGCAGCTCCCACGGTCCTCAACTTTCTCTGTTATGCTAACGATCTATTTGTATTCTTAGAAGGAACTAGTACGCTCGCTACAGACTTTTCTCTTTGCGTAGGAGATGTGCTAAGTTTGATTTACGCATGGAACGATGTACACATGTACGTAGCCTAGGGTGGTTTCGTTTTAGGCAAAAGTCAAAAAGTAACGGTTGAACAACGACATTGATATAAAAAGTTCGCAGATACGGTTAGTAGCTCATTAAAGTAACGGTTTCAAGTATCCATCCAATCATCCAATGCTGTAAACATGTATTCATTCAAAATTTTCCTACGCCTGGAGGCACAAACAAAAACTAGCTTATGTAAAGGGTATGGTCTGGTTAAACAAAGTATTTAATCGGCTTTAAAGAAAACATACACATTCTTGTCATTTTGTGTCGTCTCAATCATGCAAAATAATTCAGTCTCATAATTTAAAAAATGAGCTTTCACGCACCACGACATTGGAAATGACTCGAGACAAACTGAGCCACAGGAAAAGAATCCACTGAGGCTTACCAAGACCAAAAAAATCTCGACCATGCAGTGGAGACACCACACTCCTACTCGCAAGAGAGGAAACTCATCCAGGAATAAAGAAAACAGCCATAAAGTTTTAATGGAGAGTGAGGGAATCATGGAGGAGGAAAAAAATCGTGCCATAAACAAATTCAAGCGAAGGTAAGGAGGCAGAGAGAATATGGTACATTTCGGCCGAGGTACTTTCACCATTTCCCCTTACTTACCTCGCCTACCAAGGCGGTAATGGGATACCGGATAATTTGTAAGTCAAAAACATGTCACAGCCTCGGCCCTCACCAGATGCGACACATGAGAAAGAGGCTCACTCGGAGAGGACATTTTACATATGGATAAGCAACAAGACCTTGCCGCTTTTAGGTGAGCTCACAGTTTCAAAACTCGACCTAAACTTGAAGGTAAAAGTTGAACAGCTTTACCGCCAAAAAAGCAGTGAAAGTCTTCTGCAACTCCATCCACGTTCCGTGAGAAAAAGCCCGCTAAAGCTCGAGCTCAGGAGCTGGTAAGGCTTGAGTGCGGAAATACTTTCTCCCTTTGCTCTACTTGAGATACTTTCTCCGCCACCAAAGAGTGTTCTAGGGACACGCCTTGACACAAGCTAAGAACAAGTCCAAGACATTCCTTCCACACTTTGGCCTGTAAATCAACTTTATTCCCGTTATCCCTTCAACTTGTCACGTGTAGACACACTAAAACGAAAGAGCCAACGGAGAACAGTCTGACATAGAGCATTTTACACCCAAAACAGGGAAAAAAAACTTTCTCCGTCATCTCAAATGTACTTTCGGTTTCCCTGGACAATGGGAAAGTTTTCTGGCTCAGAATGTCCGTTTCTATAGCTCCTTTGAGCATAGTGGCATGATTTGCAACCGCAATAACGAGGGGAAATGACCTGGGAGTGCGGTGAAAGTCATTGTTTTTATAGTAGATCAAAAATGGTCCGGTGATGATCCAATAAAAGTTAAAATATTGTCACTACATGAAAGGTCAGGCTTGAGGTAACCTGTCCTCTTATTTCTCGATGTGAAGAACGAGAAGACGGGATGGAGATTTATTTGATGAGTTTAAAACAATTGTGCTAGTGCGAATATTTGCAAAATAGGCTAAAAATTTACCAAGAGATGTAAATTCTGAGTTGATTTACTGCAACTACTTTTCATGAATTTCTTATGAAAGATTAGCCCTTATTAAGTAAATAAGCCATTTGCGATTCAGTCTCATGGTTCAGAAGGACATGGATCGCAGATTCGAGAAAAAGAATTGCTAAACTGTTCATAAATTTCTCCGACACACGTGCTCTGAACACAGGAAATACTAAAGGAATTGAGAAAGGCGTAAAAGAATCACATTAGCGAAAGATTGGATTTGATTTATTTCTCCAAGCTTTTCCACCCAATGGAACAAGGACATGCACAAGGTGTGCATGTCTAAGAGGAATTAATCGGATGCGGGTCTGGAAAGCTTCTTAGTGCTGTACCAACACCAGCAGCATCTCCCACTTCCATTATTTCAAGCGAGCCTTTATGCAGAGCGGAGAAAGCACAACTTTCACCAGTCCGGCCAGCATAAGTATGCCCCTACTCAGGCGTTGCCACCGACTATAAGTTCGGCTGCACCACGGTGCTTTCTCTTTGCACATTGTGCCCGTTGTCATAGTAAATAATGTAAGCACTACATTAGAACTTTAATGAGGTAAAATAGCGAAACAAATCAAGATGGATTGCCCCCATTAAAAACTTACGAATAGGCGGGAGGCGGGTTGCCGTGCGTGGCAGCACAGGGCAGGTATACATCCGAGCCCGCATCCACGTTGATTGTCACTTCCTTACGAACGCCCAGTTGAATGGGTTCCATGCTCTCAGGCTCTAAAACGGTAACAGACACTCATTAACACCTGGAAAAGTATTTTCGACACGTGCGAGTCAACTCGCCAGCTCAAACATCCATTAATCTGAGAGCTGCAGTTCTGAGAGACAGGATGGTGAAAGCTGGCTGATGACTGGGTGGAGGATTTCAGTTCATTGAAGCATCAATGGTGAAAGTCTTAGAAAGAGGAGAAAAAAGAAATGATCGGGTGTGAGAACCTGAACCAGTGAAGGGGAACATGGAAAGTATCTCACGCGACAGCAATAAACAGAAGCCAATTAACGACTATGCGTTTTCCTAATTGGCTTCCACCCTGGGCTGAAACCGAACGACTGTTTACACACACCTCATTATTTACTTACAGAATCTAATCGGATCCAACATGTCTAATTCAGAATGGCTAATTTACCTCCAGTCAAAGGTCACCAGAGGCTAAGAGGCGCACACGCTTTGGAAACTTATACAGATTAATTTATTCATGTGACTTCTGGTGGGAAGAGAGGAGAGGATACGTGGCTGAAATACATTAATATTTTCAAACTAGCGAAGAACGAGCCTCCCCTGAGCAAAAATAAAACCTAGGTTGACAGACAGCTGGAGAAATGGTTGCGGAAAATTTTAACGAATTCCAAGAGCAATACAAAACTTTTCGCTCTGGAGGAGGAGGAGGAGGAGAAAGCTGGAAATGTGCTGTGTTCATATGCTCAGAGAGCTGCCACCGTCTGTCTGATTAGCATACAGGTCCTAATGAGACGTGTAAGCTCAAGGCTGATTTTGCGGTAGGAGAAAGCGGTGAAAGTTTGATAACAAAGACCGCTGAAAGCATCGGCTCAAAACTTTTCCAGCCTGAATCACTAACAAAGTAAAACAAAAAGAAATCAGGACTGCAGCAAAACCGTAGCTTTTGATGCGTGATGAATACGAACTATTTTTCCGATTTGAAACTTCCCGGAGTCGGGTGGCTTTCTCCGAGAAATGGGACAGGGTTACATTAATCCGTGTACAGTTTGGAGAAATGGCGTTGAAATGGATCAGTTATACAACATAGCAGATCTGATGCATCTCGCCTGGAATGGAAGGGCCTCTTGAAAAAGAACACTTTTCAAATGGGGGTGTACCAAAGTAAGGATTTCTACTGTATCCAACTATCTTTAGAGTTGCACTAAGGCCGTACTGTCGTATGGAATTATTCCTTGACCGTTGGAAAGTTTGGCGCCGCTGTATCTAAATCAGCAGTAACCGAAACCAATGGCTTTGAAACCCGTTCACTCGGACAAGTGGAGAAAGTTGGAGAAAAAGCAGGATAGTTAAATGAAGCAAGATGAAACTTGTCCCCTCCATGCTATCTATAATTAGCAAAGTTGGCAGTATATTTTATTCGCCGAAGTAACCTCCACCCCTTGTGTAATTAGCGCCTGCCCTGGGGAAATCTAAAATTTGAGCGTATATTTTCCCCGCTATCAACTAGAACAAATCTAGAATTACAGTAATTAGATGCGGTTACACAGTTCAAAAGTTCCGCCCGACTGTAGAAACATGGCTGACTCCGCGCGAAACTTGAACTTGGGGCTGGTGAAAGTTCTGCACCGCCACACTTTCTCCCAGACCTCGGAACTTGGAAAGGGTTTCGAAAAGCATTGAATGGATCCATAATGGATTCCGATGTCGGCAAAAGGTCATGGATTTTTTCCCCGTTTTTGGAATTGGGTCAGAATTCCAATTATTCATGCGTTATTGCCACACAGGGATTATACTTAAAAAATGATACAGCACGACATATTTCTTGTGCAAACTCACCAAAAACTATTCATTCTCCAAGGACTAATAAATCGCCATACTTTATGACACTTGTACTCGGGAGCAAGTACGCCGAGCTGGCAAAAGCGCTCCATACATCTTCCACGCTTCACAATCTTCCTCCACAAGCACCCACATCAACGGATATGTGTGGCGGAAATATCAAGGGTAATTTGCAAAGGAAGTAGCGGACATGCGATGGCATTTCTTTTCACCAAAATTTTATACGTAGCCAAAATCCATTTGTACTTTTTCCTCTCTCTTTGGTGAAAGTCACTCAGATAACAGCTTGCTTGTATTCTCGCTGCTGATGGGCGAGTGCTCAAAAGCATGACACCGCATTTTCTTATGATTAGGTATGCACTTTGCTCGCTCTAGCGAGAAAACCAGGGGAAAGCCTGTCAAGAAAAGGGAAAGAGGCGGAAAGGCATTGGGAGATCTCCCCTCTTTTAGGAAGAAACCACCAAAGTTAAAGAAACCACGTACCTCGAACCAGAAGTCTGGAGACGGGACTTGTTTTCGACAAATTAGTTATCTTGGATGTTAAACGGCAGGCAAAAGTCTTGTAACCGTCAGCGGCGTCTACGTTGAACACGTAAAGTTCTCCCGTGGGTAGCAACAAGTATTTACCTGCGGTAGAAAATTCTAGACTTAATTCATTGGACGGTGAATGCAAGGGAGGACGTGATATCCTAAGCATGGAGATTTGCCCAGAGAAACTAGCTTTACGGAAATTAGACTTCCTGTAACGTTGAATGTAAGGATGCCGGAGGGAGTATAGTCTAATTAAGGTTGTGCACAGTAAACGTGATTTTCAGTCAAGGTTTTTGAAACAGGTAGGTTGATACGTTGAAAGGACTCACCTGTTTGAAAATTCGGAAATATGTTAATACTACCATCTTGAACCCAAGAAGTTACCGTTACAAAGTCTTTCAGGTATTCAGGCACAGTGCAGCTGGAAAAGGTTAACATTGATTAGTTCTTGGTACTGATAAAACCCTTTGTCACAGTCACAAGGATTTTACGTTTCAAAAAATGGCATGGAGACTTTCGTCAAAAGCTGCGCCTAAATACAACGTATTTAAGTTTAAAGCATCGTATTCGAAGTTATGATCAGAAAAAAATTAAAAAGCTTACCGTAATACGCCAGTGTTTCCTCTAGTTACGATCACATTATTGTTCTCTACATCGATCGGACCGTCTAAAACTGAGGAAAAAATCAAGCGTTAGCCTCATCTGAGTATATCCTCATTTTCCTCTTTTGAATCTTGGTAAAATTTTGCTACGCACTAACAAACCAGCTCGTCCGAATGGTCTCACCTGGTCTCGTCCTAATTTCAGGGCTAATTATAGTTCCCACAGAATTAGAAGCTCTACACCTGTAGCTCGCCGAGTGAAGCTCCGGCCGGTATTTCTTCCAGTCGAAAGGTTTAATTAGAAGAGCTCGATCTTTTTCATCCAGCTGCTCGGAGACATAGAAATTCAACTAATTAGCAATTTAACCGTCCAGTTTGCCTTTTAGATTTCCTATTTTTCTTATTACAGCTACATGTTTTGCGTTTGCATAATTTGTTTACGCCGCCTGTGCTACTATGTGGGCGTGATAACTTTCACCATTGAGCATTTTGTCCATTTCCATGATGTTAACATGACCTCCTTTCCAAGTTGCAAACATTGGCAAAAACACATCGACTTCCTTTTTGTGCCAAGACACACTTTTTCCTAGCTTCCTGATTGCTGTTTGACTCCTTTTCAAGCAGGATGGAAAACAAGTGCCCAATTTAGAAATCAAGGGGCTTCTCGTCTCTTCTATCTTTGATCAAACCCAAGAGCAAAATCTAGTAGCATGTGGCATGTGTTCATTCCGAGAAGGATATTTACCTGAATTACTCTCGATGGAGTCTAAAAGGGTTTCTTTCAGTCGGAAACCATTGTTCAATGCTCTTTTGGATCACGTAAATCGACTACTTTTCGGTTCAGTCCTTGGCTTGTAAATTGACTTTCTCGGAAATAAAGAATTAAGGAAGGAAATTGAATTGCGAGGTGGATAGCAGCATGCATGTTTTATTCCCCTATTCACCTTCTGTCGGCTGCTTTACTCCTTGACACGTGCTTATTCGTAAACGAAAGAACCTCTATTCTAAAACGCAAAGGGATTACGATGTATGTAGAACAAAATTAGCTCCAGGCTGGTGAAAGTGGTGAAAGCACCAAGGGTGGTGTGTCACGTAAACGTGAATGTTAGAAGAATTTATACGCTATCCTCGGGGCGGAAGATAAGGAGGGCGGCGGGAAGAACATAAAATAGATGATGTCTTTTTCTAAACGTAACGTGAATTCGAGTAAATTGGACGCCCCATTTTTGACAAATGAAGTTTACAACATTTTCTCTTTCGTCTCTCAGGCAACCGACAAGAACGGAGCCGAAGGCATGGATGATTTAAGTCTATAAAGCAGTCTGGGGATCACAAGGTAATGGCGGGATATTTTGTATACAGCTTCGAGCATGCTTTTGCTCAAGAACAAGCTTTGAAAAAGTTTCGAGTAAAAGTCTTCAGGTTAATTGTGATGATAAAAGAAATCGTTTGGCTCAAGGTACAAAACTGGGTTGAATATCTGCAGGCCTTGAAAAGTGAATCGGTGAAAGCAAGTGAAAGTAAAAGTAATTCTTTATGTGCAAAATCCCTCCGTTGAGTAGATTGATTTCACCTTTGCTAAAGTTTCCGTGATTGGTTCACATCATGGCGGGTTTGTACAAGCGAGAATGGGGAAAGCAATGCGTTCAACTTGTCAAAATGGAAGTGTAAATACTCCTCGAGAGAATTGCCAAAATAAACAGTCATGAAAGCGAATTTAAGGGCATCAAAGTCCTACAGTGGTGAAAGCTTATACTCCTCTTTGATCCACTATCTGGTGGTAGTTGATCAGCTTTATTGACTCACCTCCCGTACAGCCGTAAGGTTTCCCAATGGGAAAAAGTCTTTCGTCAGCCACTGGATTTGTGGTACTGGTTGACCCGATGCTTTACACGAGAGCTTCCCTCCTCCACTGCTGCTGTAAGCATAAGTTGTTGGCCAGTCCTCCAAAAACCTGGGACCCACTTCCTCCAATGATAGTGCTGAAACTCGTCCCCCTGTTAAAAGATGGACCGGAAGGTAAGCAAATTGTTTGTTCAGGCACAACTTCAAATTGAATGGTACAAACATAAGCTCTTTGACGTCCGCACCATGTGTCCAGCCAAGCATATCACAGGTTTTAAACTTCAACTTCAACTCAGCGCCAAGTTCAAAAGTTGAAATACCAAATGTTACCATTGTCTATACCGAATTTATCCTCGGTTATCTCTTTCATTTAATTACCTGGGCAACCTTATCGAAGGAACTGTCAACCTAGCATAAGACTACACAATCGTCAAGACCTTGGATTACGCCCTAGGCTATTTTACTCTATCATAGCACGATTCCTTAAGGGTTTCAGGAGTCATAGCTTTTACCCAGCATAGCAGTTTTGGGTATTCCGAGCATAGCCAACCGGAGAAAATTGAAGTGCAACTGCCTCGTTTTTGGCAAGGAGTCGTGAAACTAGAGAAGGTGCATAACTCTCCATTATTTATGCTTATCTGTGTACATGCTCCGGGTCGAATGTGAATACACTGTCTTGAATGCCAGAATGGATGCATTTCCAAAGTGCGGCAGCGCCTAACAAGACCGGCGAGGGAGAAAGCGAGAGTTATGGATGCTTTGAAAAATTGAATTGATATGGCACAAAAAATATTCACTGCTCAGCGAGCTTTCTCTCTCTGGCTTTCACTCCAGCTTTCTCTTCCTCTCCAGAACTGCCATATCTACTCTGCGAATCAACGATCTGAGAGAAAGTAGAAAACATCCCGTCATAAAGCAATATCTGGATGATGGAATGCCTCTTTAGGGCTTTCTCCCAGTACATGTAGCACGGATGCAGGGCAGAATAAGTAACCTGTGCCAATTTACACGGTCTGTGGTAATGGACCATCTTCCTGAAACATGAGCCTGCGAAGCATGCCCTACGGAATAATGAGAGCTGCCAGTAAAAGTTTATGCAAAAAGGAGAACAGTGGGAATGCACACTTGTACACGTGACATTCCTCTAAATGTCGGGTCCATGAAAGATCCACCTTTGGCTCCCGGACATGTAAATGTACAGAATGCTCCAAATAATTTTGGCGGTTCCTTCGCCTCTCAAGGCCAAAAACAGGCACTGCATATTTACATATGAGTTATGATTATAGGAGCGTCGAAAGGGAAAGTGCAACTTGAACGAAAATTTCAGTTTTACCTATCAAGTTTTGACTAACGTTTTCAGTAATAGAAAAATACGACTTGAGGATCCCGGAGAAAGGTGTATATTGTACAGTTTTATTAAACGACAACAAGTGGGCTAAAAGAAGAAAGAACTGAAGTACTCCTTACAGAAAGAAAGTCATGCATCGGAGCGCAAAGTTATCCAGGAGTTTTTTTGTTTGTTTTGTGTTGGTGGAAAGTGAAAAAATTTCTACTTTTCATATCGTAATGGATCAGTAAAATGAATAGATGAATCAAGTATGTGATAAAGGGAAAGCACTAAAGTTTTCAAATGTGGTAACGCTTGGCTCGACAACAGTTATGAAAATATGGATCGTTCAGCAGTATTGGTGTGAAAAAATGTGTTGTGGCTACGTAAGAATAACAAACTTTTGAGGAAATCAATCTAGAAAAAGTGAAAGTTTTCGCACACTTTCTCCAAAGCGTTATTAGTTATGCAATCCAGTTGAGCACCGACCTTTTTAGTGCTCCGTTTGTTGGCAGGGGGAAGGTACCCAATATTGCAAATTCACTAAAAATTGGCTACTGCCTTCTACCTATGGACGAAATTTGATTTTTTTTCTAGTATAGCATGACCTTGAGGCTACTTCGAGGAAAATTGTGCTTTCAGCCTCTTTTCACTCAATTTGAAAGCCAAACACAGGACATTCCTTGTTAGAATTTCAGATCCACGCCTTCGTACTTCAGGTAGCACCGAGTTAAGATCTGAATGGCTTCCTGCAGATGAGCGCTTATTAAATATTTATGAATTTGACAGCACATTACAGATACAGCAGGTCTGCTGAATAACGCCAAGTTTTCTTCAGTATCCCACATGGTCCTCTAACAGCACCCTCATTTTCAAAATAGGGTGAAAGTTCCACAAAGAAAGTCGAAACTTGAGACAGATGTGACCACGGTGAAAGCGCGGAGAAAGCAGCTGCTACACTGTCGCCTTTCTCCATGTCTCTGTAACTCAGCCATTCCCGCACCTACTTCTCTACCTTTTCAAGTTTTCAGTCCCTGAGACAAATAACGTCTCGGAGCAGAATTCTCGTGATTTACCTCCACTTTCTCCCCTGCCAGGAATAAATCAGTTACATCTCAATGCACTCTCCTGACGACAACAGACCGGTATGTATATGCTTTCTCCATAAGTTGACAAGGCGGGAGAATATCGGATGAAGGAGTCTACTCCAGTCCAAGCTCATTGCGATGCACAACAAGCCGGTGCACTGGAAAATTCTCACATCGATCTCTGCTGCGGAGGAATCCGGGAAAATTCTCCCGGAGGAATTGCTGCTGACAGAAACCCGAAAATCGACTCAGGTTTCGGCAAAATGTGAAGAAAAATCTCTGTGAAAAATTTCAAACGTGGTGAAAGTATGTGAGCAATTTACCATGAATTTTCCCTCGCTCCAACGAACATTGACAGCTACAAAATCTAATTGCGATAGCTAATCAACTTTTATCACAGGAAATGTGCAATGAGGCAAACCTATACGAAACCCGAGAGGTGCCATAAATATTTCACTAAAGAAAAGTGCTCCGGTTATTCACCTTATCGCCTGCAGTTGAAGGTACATCTGCGCTGGCGGCGATAACGCTGATAATTTTAATTTCCGTCCTAAAAAGACTACCCTCCCTGGAATAGAAGGCAGGAGATGGAAAAAAATCCACCCTTGGTAAATGCCTATGAGTTGAACTATTTTTAGAGCCCGGGTTCGGATTCAGCTCGACTTCCATCACACCCAAGCTTAGCCTCCTTTCCCTCGGAGTCAGTGAAGCGAAGTAGAGAATTTCAATTTCGCTTCACTTGATCGTAACAATTTGATTTTCACTCCAGAGTTCATAAGGCTTCTTCATTAGAAACCTGAGCTGATCTAACAAACCCCAACAAACGAGGAGAGAAAGCGAAAGAAATCACCGTCGAGCACTCAAGCCAAGAGTCAATTCACTCCCCGAGTCAACTTTCCTTGTTCGTGATGATGATGACGAGGTGATTTGATAACCTAATCGAGAGAAAACCAGCACAGACTAATTGAACTTGGCAGTATTTGCTCCCATCCTTCCTTTAATTGTTTTCTGTCACCGAACAACCTCCTGGAGAAAGTAGGCTTCGGTTTCCTTTCTCCGAGAGAAAATGTCACACAAGCAACCTCAGTAGCAAAATTCATTGGCACTCCTGATTTGAAATGCCGGGGAGGAGTAAAGCGGTCGATAGTTGCGAGAGATAAGTTTCCGAAATTTCGCCATTGTGTGCAGACATTTAAGACTACCCGTTTGTTTGCTCTCCTCCTAAGGATTAGCGCCATCCTACGCAAAGTAGGATTTCGGATGTCTTAAAGTTTTTATCAGGTCTTAAGAAAATATCAAGTTGAGAGGACGACTCATGTTTCTCTCTCAGTCTCTACGCGACGGAACACCAATGAAGGATCCCAACAACCAGCTCGACTGACAGATGAGCTTAAGAAAATCTCATCATGATTTCATAATGATGTGCCATGTAAGTTATTCTGAAGAATTCAACAAGGTAAAAGCTTGTGCAACGTTTCCTTGCTGAAGCTCGTGCTTGAAATAAAGTCTATTCCTGACTCTCTTCCATCCTTCCATCTTTCATTTTCGTTAGACTGAAGAAATCGATTTGGTGCTTTCCTGGAATCTTTGGAAGGAAAGTAACTTCACTCCGAGTCTCAGATGATAAAACTTCATTTATCCCCAGGCGGAACTTAAATGATGCCAGGTAAATGAACATGCTCAAGCTACAGGCAAAGCACTTCCTGGTAGTAAGCACTCATATTTTCCCCATTCAAAGCTCATCAGAGTTCATTTCAACAATACCAAAACTTGAATTGTCTCATACTTGACTTATTTTGATTACGTACTCTGCTTCATGTCACTGAATAATGAGCTCCTTGTCTCGCATTTTAATAAAAGTACTTGATCGCCAATGGGAACAGGGGCACCATTTGATGTTGTGGTTCACTAATAGTAACCAATAAATGAACATTATGCATTCTTGGTCCCACCACCTGACTTGGCCAAAATTGCAAAGGCATTTGTCTCTCCTTGCGAAAATCCACGTTCAGCAAATCCAATCTAACCAACCATTTACCACACGTCAGCTTTCCATCCAAGTCTGTCAAACCTCCGTCTCCTGAATACTCCTGAATACCCGTTGGAACTTATGCTTGGCAAGCTTGAATCATGATTAATTGAAGAGAATAATCTATTTAAAATTCCTGATGTGACATGTGAATGATGCCCATTGTCTCATTGATTATGATAGAAGAGGCTGGTAGATTAACTCCAAACTTGGAACTTGAGTTGTTCCCTCTTCAAAATCCCAGTGTACTTGTCTCCTACAAAGCTGTGTTTTGCTCACCGATGTTTCATCATCAGTTCAAGAGAAAATGTAAAAGCCCCACGCGTATCACGCCTACGTGGCTCCAACTTTCACGCAAATCTCTCCATCCAGCCTAAGTTCCCACCCACACAAATGCTAATAATGTCAGCCAGTTCTGTAAATGTCATCCACTTTTGCTCAAATGGGTCATACTAAAAAATAAATATGCAACCCATATCGCAACAAAAGAGCTTGCCTGAAACCCTTTTCAATTCATGAATATTAACTGCAATAAATAAAAGAAATTGAACCATTTCCGCAGCCCTCCAACAGATGAAAACTGTCCCAAAAACGTGGACAACAAAGACAAGTGTCATCTTCTCACCTGTAAACGCCGGGGCAATCACAACAGTGACAACTAAGGACAGCCTCCATAAAAGCCCTGCTCGTAGTAAACTTTCACTCAACGTCTGTCTTGACACACTCGTAGGCCGGTGAAAGGGCGGAGGAGCATGAATTTTCAGTCTTGGATTCAACTTGAAACATGGTTTTGTCCTTTTGGTTATTTTCTCCATTCCCTCCATTTTGGAATTCCGGCAACAAGGGAGCAGCAGTTCGATTTCACGGGCGAGACGGAGAGGCGTTGAAAGTTTTGAATTTTTTTACGATTTCATTATCATATTTATTGAGTTCGGCTGGAAAGCGTCACACTACACATTGGAAAGTTACACAGAACCATATTTAGTTCTCGGGCCCGCTCAATATCTCCTAATAGGATCAACGATGCGTAAAGAGCGAAAAACTCCCTCGCTCGCTTACAACACCCCGACAAATAACATTACTCCGGGGAAAATAATGGAATCCCGTCCAGCAATGAGACTCTCCGTGAGCTTGCACTGGGTATTACTAATGCCCAGACGGTGAAAATTCTGAGAGACCGGGAGGCATGCGACCCTATTTTGGTTAAAGTTTCCACGTTCTTTTACAAGCCATCGACTTTGCAGTTAGCCGAATAGGGTATTTAGAATTCCGGGAGGGCGACAGATAAGACAGCCTACGTAAATTCATACGTACAATTCTTGCTGATACGATGAGGAGAATGGGAAAATTGCGTGAATTTTAAACAGGCTTGAAAAAACTACAGCTACGGCCTTGTTTGTGTTTCAGTCAGTTCCGCATTATCCCGTACTGAAGAGCCAGGACAAAGTGGCCGACTTTTGTCTCATCCGCAGCTGGGCTGTTTTGCACAACGAGAACCGAGTTTTGTCACAAGCCTTTTTGTCTTGAATCACAAAGAGGAAACCCACGTCATTGTAAGTGGGCTGGAAGGCTTTGGTGAGCACGAAACTGGGACTGGAACAGGAGGAATTCTTCTTGCAAACGACACTTTGCTGCATGAATAAGATATTCGGGTGACGAATTTTGGCAGCTGATTCCCTTAGAATTGTAGATTGCGCGCCAGAAGATTTAGAACAGATTCCGCCAAAATGGCTCGGAGAGGAAAAATGGCATTGGAATGCGTACTTCTAGATTTGCAGATAACGTCCTTGCGGATAATTTCAGCCAGCGTAGCCGGTTGGCCAATCCCAAGACAACTGTAATTGGTAGCAGTTGGCGGGGTTGGTGAATGAGGAATCCTTGATTTTTTGCGTAGTCCCAAGCCGTGTTTTTACACTGTGTGTTACTTTTTCTCGTTCCAAGCTCCAACTCTAGCTGTCGATACTTGTGTAACCTCAGCTAATCATTTTCACATTTGCGAATCACGAAGCGAGAGAGAAAATAGGAGGATTTCGCATTCCGGTTGGCGATCTGCGCAATGAAATGCTAAAAGCTGGCAAACTTTTCCTCCTTTTGGAATAAGCTCTGCGTCGGATTTGCGAGCTGGAACTGTAAGAGAAAGTAAATCCTGGAATTTCAAGCACCGCCGAGACAATCGCAGAGTAATGGCAATTGTCACAGTTGACGCTACTCGCTCGTAAATAACGGATAGTGAAGGGCAACACGTGCTGCAATTTCGCAATTGCTCTTGTCCAGTCCCTCGTTTTGTGGATGGTGGAGAAAGTTTGGAAACTTTCTGCGGAATTTCGCACTCAAGTGGCCGGAGCTGGTGAAAGTTTCGTGCTTGTAAACACACTGAATTTCCGTATCGTAATTGGTACAATTTTTCCTTACAGGATTGAAACTTCAAAACGAGACAGTTAACCCACTAAAACAAATTCTGGAGGAAGGTCACAGTACATGTAACACAAGGTTGCAAAACATGCAAAACTTGGTAACCCGAGTGGTCATCCAATGGCAGTGTTTCAGAGCTGGAGAAATCCACTTCCACAGCACAATTATCTCCAAGGAGAAAGTCCTCTTCAGACCTTGGGACCACAGTGGTGACCGAACGGCAATTTTTCAGTGTGACAATAATACACCGGTTAATTCCGGACTGGAGCCTGGTAGTTGATGCCGCAAGACTCGTGTTTCTCTTGGGCTAACGCTCCGTACCACTTTCTCCTTTCCCCGCTCTTCCACGACTACCCTTGGATTCGAACCGAAACCGGGCTTTATTCCTCCCGCAGCCGTGTTTTGTCCCACCTCGCTCCGTAACTTTCCCGTATTTACTATCTGTGCTTGCTCCGGGCTCTGGAGTCTGAACTTGGGATAAGAAACTGGTCCGACTCGCAATCCACCAGCTCTCTGATGCCAAGACGGCATCTCTTCTCCCACAAGGTCTTGAGCTGTTGCATGTTCACAGCATCTTTCTAACTTGCTATGGGTTTCACTTAAGACTTTCCTCTGTCTCTCAGCCGGCATCTGAACCGAAACCTCTTGAACTTGTGTCGGCTGCTGTGGCAACAACCTAATATCAAGAACATGGCCAGCTGAGATCCGTCTCCACCATCTTTGGCTCCAGTAGCGTGAACGCAGCTCAATCACTTCTGAAAGATGATCAAACTGCATCTTGACTCACTCAAGTGTGTACACAGTGGTAATTTTAAGCTGGAGCCAGTATAAGGCCCGCAAGGCGTACACTGTTACTGTATGAAAAATCAATGTCGTCGTCTGACCGTGACCACATGTGTTCGTAATGTAAACTGATGCATCGCAAATGTTCATCACGTTCATGGAATTGCAGTGATGAGGGGGGAGAGTTGTTTGAGCTTGTACGTATTCCCCTTTGATTTTCATCTTCAAAAGCACTGCGTACCTCAAGATCATAGGATGAGATAAACTTCAAAGCAGGCACCAGATGATTTCCATCTCCTGATCTTCCGATGCTCCAAAGACATCTTCCATGCTGAGGAAGCTCGTAGATTCTTGATCTAAGGTTTCCTGCATAAATAAGAATTCAAGCTCTTATGATTAAGCTTAAGTACCGAAATAATTTGGTCTCTTGCCACTTACAAATGAGCGATAATTTTAATGAAAGTTCATAAAAGGAGACTACATGGTTTGTCTCCGTCGTCCCGGTCACCAGCATCGCCATTGAACTGACCAGGCACGTAAGCAATCAGAATACCTTCTCCAGCAATAATGTCTGACATGAATTAAATAGCCTGCTGTATCTCTAACGGCTTGCAGTATCTTGGCCCTGCTCACCTGTAATGTCTCTCCATTACCTCGACAATGCAAGGTTCATATTTCATATTTGTCCCTCGGCCATCAGCCCCATAAAAAGAAGGCAAGCGCTCATCCCACACATGATGCCCAGACACCAGGACACCAGGCCATCATGTACCGGAAATTTACTCACAAAGAACGCGTGTAACCTGGTCACATTTTCCGGAGGTGATTTGTGCCACCGGTCTTCCAGCATCCGCAATGGTAGCCAGTTCATGGACTATGGCAAACTCCAGATGGGAGAGAAGCACCACTGGCGATGTAAACACCTCAGCCGAGCTTTCCTTTCTGAAATGGAAGTGGATCCAAGTTAAGAGAGTCTTACCGAGGGCAAGTTATTGGTCTTACATCGACATTCCACATTATCAAAGGTTCCGATGACATGTATATCCGCCCAAGGCAGGATTCCTGCTAGGGTGTGAAGCAACTATTGATAGTTGAGCACCATCATTTATTTCACTTTAGCCTGTCACTCCTCCGCCATTCGGTCGGAACAGATATTGGGGCAGTATGCCTCTAAAAATTCAGTTCACATCCTCCATCTGCAGCTTATGTCAGCTTAAGAAATATACTGAAGAACTAATGGCCAACTCCAACTCCCTGACCAGCCAAGCCCATAGTTGGAATCAGGCTAGCCATGGAGTGAAAGCTTCACAGACCTGGACAAACAAGAGAAAGTTAGCTGACACGACGGGATGATGTTGTAACCGGAAGTTGGGTCTCCGTGTTCATTACCACGTGACATGGTTAAGTGACACGTCATCCGGTGATGACGTTGCGACTTCTAGGTGACTCTGACAACATAGTGGGACCGAATGTCAATGAACGTGCGTTTTATGAACATCGGCTTAAAGAAGCCAATAAAAGCTGGGCTATTCTAAAAGGCCTTTCATTAAATAATTGAAAAATTAATGTCAAGAGGATGGTTGTACATCCCTTTTAAGTGATGGCTTTCCAAGTTCCATTAAAACTGTAGGGGTAGTTTAATTGTTGAACTTAAAATGTCTCTTCCCCTAGTAACCATACTTCAGATGTCAAGTTCAAAATCCATAAAAAACAGCCCGATAACCGTTCTATCCTTGCTGTTAAAACAATTGCAACAAATGAAAATTAAGAGCGCACACATAGGGCGACGTAATGGCAGGCTCCTATCACCATTAGGTGATAAGGGAAAGGAGCTGCAACTTCTCCCGATGAAAAAAAAAACAAACAGGATGAATCACAGCTCGGAGAAAAAGAATGGGTCGAAAAAAGCCATGGATGGCGATAATGGATCCGGCGGTCTATAAAAGTAAAGCTGGATAAATGCACGCCGGAAGATATACATGCGTAAGAATGACAGGTGGAAGCTGGCTGAGTGAGAGAAAAAAACTGCTTGCGTAGCCTACACTGTTGCACTGTAAACATTGCGGCACGAGACTCCTTCTACGGTTACTGTGTACACAGCAATAAAACTGGATAGTTTTCCAGAACATAAAAGACCATTTGGTTGGACACACGCTTAGAGCGAAAGCTCAAGATGAGCGAGGCTATACGACGAGATACAATACGGCAGGAATCCAATGGGGGAGAGTCGAAGAGTTTAACAAGATTGATGGAAAACAGAGGGCTGAGGCTAGATAAACAATGGAATAATTTTATGGCAAAATTAGAAAAAACCAGAGGGGTTGTCGAAGAAACAGTGGGAGATACATGAGGGAAAACATTTGCTTGAACTTCACCCTTGATGAAACAAACCCTTAACTTGATCTCAGGAAGGATTCCATAGTAGTTTAAGAAAAGGAAAACTGCCTCCTAAAGATCATAGCTTTGATAGCTGGCTGAAGCTGAGGCAATTCAATTCAGCTGGTATTCTGGGTTGCAGTACGATAACCATTGGACTCCTCCACGGATACCGACAGTGCTCGCTCCGTCTTCGATCTGGCAAGATGCCTATGGGATCCGTCTCGATCCTTGGTGGATCCGGCACGATCTGTCTCGATCCTTGGGGGATCCGGCACGATTCATCTCGATCCGTCCCGATCCTTGGTGAATCCGGCACGATCCGTCTGGATCCTTGGTGGAACCGGCACGATCCGTCTCGATCCTTGGTGAATCCGGCACAATCCGTCCCGATCCTTGTTGGATCCGTTTGGATCCTTGGTGGATCGGTCCCGATCCTTGTTGGATCCGTCTCGATCCTTGTTGGATCCGTCTGGATCCTTGGTGGATCCGTCTGGATCCTTGGTGGATCCGGCACGATTCGTCTCGATCCGTCCCGATCCTTGGTGAATCCGGCACGATCCGTCTCGATCCGTCCCGATCCTTGTTGGATCCGTCTCGATCCTTGGTGAATCCGGCACGATCCTTGTTGGATCCGGCACGATCCGTGCCAATCCGTTTGGGATCTGAAACGATCCGTCTCGATCCTACATTAGGTACCGTCAACTGTACTCCAACCAAACTGGTGGAACGGGGATAGTCTTTCTAGCCTGGTTTTCCTCACGTTGGTAACATTCTTTCCTCCGGCTGAGAGAATGACACGTGTGGCTGCAACATTGAGATAAAGAGCCATGCCAAGCTTATTTGCGAGGGTGTTGAAAGATAGTTGTCCTGATAAGATAGGATTTTATTGGGATTGATGAAGATGGCAGGCCAGGGTTCCTGGTTCATCGGAAAAAAGTATTGCTGACAAGTATCGTTTGTTCGGACGGTTAGTAGGTGTTTCACATTTGGCTTTGACTAAAGGCTGTTCCTGACATCTGTCAATGGGTGACCATTATATTTAAATTTTTTTCTTAATGGCGGAAAAAGTCAACACATTTCTGTGGCTAATTACAATTGGAGTGTTTTTTATCCGCAATGTTCAGGTTAATAATTTATGCTCAAAACTGTAAATCTTCAAAGGTTCAAAGGTAGGAACAGCATGTAGCTTAAATTCAAATTCAGGTTTTATTCATATCCAGGTACATTATTCAACACCCGTTAAGATCCATGAAATATCCAGTACAATAGCACAGCAAAAAATACCAGTTCTGCCGTCCACCACATACCTGGCTATTGGCCGAAGCAAAAAGCAATTCTTAGAAACAGAGGACTTAATACTGTGATATCCAATTTCTAAAAGATCCACTAAAGTTGATTTTTAAAGTCAAAATGTAAAGATCACTTTTAAAAGGACGCAAACTTCAAACACCAAGTTTTATGTGTTTGCATCACCAGGAAAACTTTCTCCAAAAGAGAAAGGTGGTACACGGGGCTGCCAGCAGAGCTCACACGACATCTATTGGGTTCATTTCTTTCAGCTTCTTCAACGCTTTGGCTGTGGCCTCTATTGGCAGAGCTTCTAACTTGGCAGGTCTTCGCATGCTCATTTCTGGGGAGCTGAGGAATCCATTTTGGCTGCCACCTGATCATGAAACACGAAACTTTGAACCTAATGCTTTACAGCATTAAATTGAAAATACAGTAAACGCCGTTGATTTAACGAACCTGAACTCCACCCACTTTGCACTGGAGAAGGGCCCCACGAATGATTGTTCCGTTGCATTGGTGAAACTTGAGGCTTGACGGTATTAAAATGGTTGTTCCAATTATTGTTCATGAGAACGTTATTGTTGACTCCGTTGTTGGTTTTTTGAGTTGCTTCTGAAATTGCAAGTATAGTTAGCAGCATAAGTTTAACATGTAGTCTTGATCATCATTGCTTGGCTCAAGAAAGCAGTCGGACTCAATGTTAAAAAAGTGTGTTCGTCAGTAATGTGTTGCGAAGGATTCGACAACACATTCATACACAACATTAGCAAGGCGTGGAAAGCTTAATTTGCAGATACACGTAATTAAAGCGTTCAAGATTGTACATTGCACATTGATGGAAGTGAAAGCTGATTTTTGTATTCAGCACAAGCACTGCAAATGAAGCTGTCCATTGTTGCAGGTAAAAGTCAAGGGCATCTCTCGGTATTAGAGGTCTCTTTTTCGGAGATGAATTTCCATTTTTGGAATGCATTGTTTCGGAAAAGTCCTTTAAGAAGTAAAGTGGCGACGAACATTCAGATTTTTGACATGAAGTTTCTTCAATTACCCTTCCACTTACTGATGACACGGCTAGCATCTTGCTGAGCTTTTATTAGTAGCTCTGTAGCTCTTTTCGGTTTGAAATAATTCTCCGCAAAATCGCTGCCGTCCGTCGTTTCAAATTTCTGCAAGGATAATCACAACGATTCAGTGAAAATTATCTTACTTGAGATTTTTCTTACTGCAGCTGTTGTTTTGATTGAGTATTCTTCAATTTACAAGGATTATTCAAGCTACTTTGTCATACTGGCTTTGATTACATTGACTCACCCTGCTGAGTATACTTTGCAAATTCGGTTCATCGTCGTCCTCGTTATCAGAGCCGAGCCTCGGTGGAGCCGTTTTGGACGACACGCGATTGTTAGCAGTCTTCACCCCGTTCAAAATACTGTGACCGTTACTCAACGGGACAATCCCATTAGCCGGGGGAAGTTTTGTCTTCAGTACGCTAAGTTCCGGAAGCTTCCATCTCAAAGTCTCGTCGCTCCAAACTGCCTCGGCTTTGATTGCATCTAAATTGCTGTTTCAAAAATCCAAAAGGTAGGAAATATTGAGTTAGCAAGATAAGCCGAATTATTATTAAATTATCTTTCAAAGGATGCCTTTTTTCCCAGTTTTTTGAACCTCCACTGACCTGTAATTGCAATCCCTACGAATCGTAGGCTGAATTTTATCTAAAATTCCCTGTAGAAGTTTTAACTGCTGGTCCTGCCGTCTTATCGTTTCCAGGTAGTCCGTTCTGTCATTCTGGAATTCGCTATGAAGGTCAGAGATTTCCCGCTCCAGGGCTCGGATCTGTTCAATAATTCAAAAGGGTCAATTTGTACATTTTATTAGCACTGTTTTGCATGTCTCAATGAATTATAGTTTAGTACTTAGCCCCAGTCTCTCTCACCTTTTGCTTTGTCTTCTTCAAAGCATCAGTTTTGACCCTCAACTCCTCTTGGATATTGTCATAAGCTTTGATAAGGAGTGTATCATCTTCATCGACTTTGGTAATTGCCTCCTGCAATTTGCTCCGCTTTTCTGCAAGTTTTTTCTGCTTTTTCCTCTTCTCTATCAGTTCCTTGTCATGCGCTCTTTCTCCTCCAACCATGTTTTCTTCCAGTTCTTGCAAACTGGAATTCCAAAATCATCTTTTGTAACTTTTGCTCATGCCGAAGTTGACGTTGTAATTGTATTAAAAAAATTTTCGATTTAAATCCATGTCTTTTTTAGTATGGCTGTGACAAAAGCTTTAATTACCGAGCTAAAGTTTCCTGCTGCTCAGGGCTCAGAGCCTGATCTTGAGCTTTGAGAAGCAACGCATCTTTTTCGTGAGTAACTTGCTCCAATTCGGTTTGGTAATGCGATTTCAACTTCTCGACATCAGCTTGTAATTTACTATAGCTTTGTTTCTCAGCCTCGTAGCTTTGACGCAAGGCGTGAAGCTGTTGCTCGTACTCCTGTCGAATCTTTGCTTTCTCCGCCTCCATGTCCACATCAACAATGGTGTTGTTATTCTCTGTTTTTTTTGACAGATCCTGTGGTGCATTTGGATCACCTGAGAGATTTTGTTGTTCTAGAAGTTTCTTCAACTGGAGGATTTCATCTTGGTATTGGCGTAAGAGAGCGTCTTTCGGATCTTGATTTATTCTAGGCTTGTTCTTGATGTTCTTGGCACGGTTGGCGTAACGCAAAGTACTGAGCGTTTCGTCATAGTTGTTGTCCGCAGGACTGAAATTTATAAGCATGTCATAATTGAAGTTTTGCGTCTTAACTACAACGTTGTTCGATCACAGTTCAAAATCATAGCCTTTACATTTTCACAGCTCTCAGAATGCGGTCTTTTCCCTTAACTTACCTCACACAGGCTACCATTAACGTTTTTGTGTTACCTCCTAAGGAATCCTGCAATGATTCAATAAACACATCGAATTTAATTTTTCTATTCTTCCAACCCCGGCACGTGACTTTATCGTTAAGGTCAATTTTTAGATTCGATCCAGAAAACTCTCATTCAACTCACCTGTAAGAGTCTCGTGAGTTTTGAGTCTCTGTAAGGAATATGCTTTGACTTTCCGTCTACTAAAGCTGATATCACATTTCCCAAGGCTGATAAGGATAAATTTATTTTCGTCGCCTCCTTGAGTCTGTCTCCCGTAGCACCTGAAGTCATTTAAATAAAAATAATGTCGTTTAATTTCATGCTTCCAAAAGTGTGATGCTATGTACTATCAACTATCCAGAGCCTCCTCTCACCTGTTTTTGTCTGCCTCTCACTCCCAGCCAAATCAACAAGGTTCAGCTTTCCTTGCCTTATCGAATCATCTGCATGGTCCATCATTTCTATAGTAATTGTGAAAATAGAATGAGATCTAGAACTATCAGCGTTCATAAGGGTGGCCCCCACGCTTCTATTCTTCCAGCCTTGGTCCATGAGTGCTTCACATTCCTCCACGTTTCGAACCGTGTGTTGGGACAGTTCTGCAAGTCAATTGAAATTACGATAACATAACCACGATTTTTAATTAAAACAACACCCATTTCGAGATTTTCAGCATAATTTCATTAAAGTCATCAAAACTTCCCCGAGGCTATTGCCCTCGTGCAAGTTGTGCCGATGCATCAATTCTAACTACCATGTGTTCTCTCCAAATGTGACTGACCGTCATGCCCGTCATCGCCTCCATGAGGAGAAAGCGTGAACGCGTGACCGCACTCGTAATTTTTGGTGAAAGTCAGTCAAGCAGAATCGATATGTATGATTTTAGGACTTGGTGGTAACTTCCACCACCCTGTTGTCTGACCACTAGAAGAGGAAGCAATGAGCGATTCCTCCAGTCTGTCATTATCAGTTCCAGATATGGTGTCAATAAACTCTTGAGCTTGATTCACTGTGCCAAACTCCAGTGACAAACTTTAGCACCATGACCATTACCTGCCGAACATGTTTCCTCCTCATGCTAGAACTATGCAGGTAAGAGACAATGCGGCAGTAGGAGTTTTCATCTCCTAACCTAACAGTCACTTGCTTTCATGCCTGCGAAAGTGAGTACAGGCGACCTATCCTAGTTATGCTGGCGAAGTCATTTTTAATTCACACTCATATCATATTCTTTGTTGACACTGTCCCGTCCCGGACCACTCCATTAGTAGAGTAGCACGGTACGTGCGAACCATACCTCATGCAAGACATGAACCCTGTTTTGGTTGAGGTAAACTGCCAGAAAGTAAAACTTGCAAAACTTTCTTCAATAGCCTGCCAGTTTGCAAATTCGCAAATATGCTATGAGCTACTGAACTTTGGCCATAACTTGGAAGCTTAATTGAAATTTTCGCATTTCCTCAATCGCTAGTTTTTTATGGGCATTTAGCAATGTTAGTTTCAGTTCGCGGACCCCTTCCTGGTCTCAATCCAAAACATCGTCAAGTCCATTATTTAGGTTAACTGATATCATTTACAGTAATTTTCCTCAAGTTAGTCATGTACTTGCTTCCCAAAGCTTTTATCTTGACTTAAAGCTACAAATCTGAAAGGGAAGTTGGCAATCATTACCTGCCACATAAACACCCTTTTCAGGATGCTCCTTGAGTTCAAGCTTCTTCTTGACATCTTTGCCGAGCAAATCTCGTATTTCTTCGTTGTAGATTTCTAAATAGGCGGCGTTCACCAGGTACTTGATGTTTTCACTGGATTCGATGGCGTCGAAAATGTGTTCAAACGCCCTTGGGATGATCCCTTTGTGAGGAACACTGTCGGCGATACCTTGCATTGTGAACGACTTCCCGCATCCTGTTTGTCCATAAGCGAATACTGTTGCATTGTAGCCTTCAAGGACACCCTGCAAACAATCAAATAAGGCATACAAAATTTTTGCATCCAGCAGCGATCCCCCTCCCCCGAAATTGCCAATTGGACAGGTATGCAAACTGAAAGGGCCTTCTTCCTGTTAATTGAACTTTTTGGAACGATGTTCGTTACTTCCAGTCATTTTTCATCAGTTTTCTTGACATGGACACGAACAATTCCAGGGAGAAGTAGAGGCGCAAAAAACTACGAACAATCATGCCATTCGTGACAATGTCCATCCCATCAACTTAACTCCAGCAGATATGCTAAATTACGTGCTTGTCCCTGAGAGAAAGTTTGCGAACGTACTAGAATTAGTCAAGAGGTGGAACGGAGTGGCTCCTTGTGTTGATTTAGCGTCGTGGCCATTCTCAGAATCTCTTCACATGTGACAAGAGTCCGGCGTTATAAATAATTCAAAAAGGACACACGATGCCTGAGGATATTCGAGGATATTAGAGGACTTGCACTGCACAAGAGACCATCAGCACAAAGGAAAGTTCTCTTTCTCCTCCACCTGACTGCGTACCTGGCTTCGAGGCCGCAGAGCTGCCAGTTTCAATGCCAAGGGGTAGCATCAACAACTCTTATGTTTGCACGTTTGTAGGGCTGTCAACACCGGAAGGCAGGCAGGCATTGGCAAAAATTCTTTTGTCATTTCAATAGAATGGGCTAAGCTTAAATGGAACTGTTCGGCGCCATTTTTAAATACGCTAATATTTTGAAATTGGAAGTGCTGAATGAGTGCTCAAGGCCAATACAAGTGGCGTGAGTCAATGCCTGGTGTAAACGTAAGCACGGAACAGGAAAGGAAGGCGGTTTACAAAGTAGTAAAGTCATAGAGAAATATATTGAATCTCGTATATGAAGAATCCACCAATGCTTTTCCAACCTTTTAGTACTATCTCCGTATTGCGTAGGTAGCACTTTAATAGATACGGTAAACAAGCGAGAGAAAAGGCTCTCAAGGAGACAGTCCGGAGTTTTGATACGGTATTCAGTAGGAAGTAGCGGAAAGGTGACCTTGAATTTGAGAGTGACCATGAGAACGACGAGTCACCTGTATCGACAGTTATAGTGGACGATTACCGGTCCGTGAATACGATTTACAGGTAATTGTTCTGCTGGAGAGGAGAAAGGAAATACTAGAAGATTATGTATATCATTCGATAGCTTTTCTTGATACTCCTGGAACGGAGCTGATGTTATCTCTTCGACTCCTACGGATTTTTCCCAGTGGCTAGTGAGGCTATGCATGGCTTTACGTAAACCAAACTGGCGAATCGGTCACCATGGAAACCAAATCGGTAGGCGGAAAAGAACTTTCTCGTGCATGAAAACGAGTCACAGAAGGCTCAGAAGGATTTCTCCTTCCACATTCTTACAATACATGTAGCAGCCTCTTCGAGAAACTAAAGAGTTTACTTGTTGCGTAGGATGAACGAGTCTTCCAGCTCTCAATCAAGGTTTAATTAGTTTCATCAAAGGGTGGAGGATTCATGCATACAGTTAGCTCTGTACCAAGGTTGAGCGCTGAATAGCCGTACAACCTGCTATCTCATGAAATACCTTCGCCTTCTTCAATATGTATCCGCTTAAGAACACCCCTGATACCGGAAGTGAAAAGCTCAGGTTTATAGCATGGGAGACAGGTAGATAACTACTAAAAGTCATTTACAATGGCATGACTCTTGCGACTCGTCGCAAAGTTCATTGGCAATGACACGAGGAGCCAATCAACTGTATTGATTATTTTCTTGGAAATGCCAAACGCCACTCCTGCTCAGGGGCCATGTATGCACCTGGTGCTGCACTGTCATGAGTCCAGTCCACAGTTTTAAGTCAGCTCTTCCCAGCATTCATCTCATTGTCTGTTTAAGCTGACTTAAATCAATGGTCTGACTGGAGTAAATGGAATATCGTGCAATAGTCCGATTTTGTAATTATTCCGCCCTTTATGAGTTATTCTCAAACCATTGTTTTAACCCATCTGCCCTTCACTGCCAGTCCTAATCACTTACACTAATACACTGCGAATTTCATGAGGCACCCGTAACTTCGGCTATTGTAATTGAAAAACTTTTAATTTTAACGGCAAAAATCCTGTACACTAAAAGTAGCAAAATGGCGATGGATCTGGAAGAAATGAACAGAACTCCCGTAATTTCAATCCTCTGAATAAAGGTAAAAGGATGAGTCCGAAAATGGAATGTTAGTTCAATATCGATTACTTTCTGTGTCCACTGCCACTGCTACTGCTGCTACTGTTCACGCTTTCAAGGCAATGGCCTTGGAGACCGTAACGTAATAACCATAGCGAACTGTAAACCTGAACCCAGGGTTACGACGAAGAGGGGGAGAGAAAAAAGAATTGAAGGTTTCTTGGAATCGCCGTAATAATGACAGTACATTAGCATTTGCGAAGGTTGGCAGGAGTAGTTCTAAAAAGGTTTGCTTTCACCACTCCATCCATCTGGTCTATCTTGTAGCAAAACTTGCAATACGAATTACGGATATTGGTTTCTTTTTTGCCTGTTGTATTATTCACGTCCGTATTTGTATTCAGGGGACAATACAGCCCAATAGTGATTGATGTACCTGCATGATGTGATGACGCATCCTGTCAAAGTGTTACCTCAAGACTGAGTAAGTTTTATGCAAATTCTACCTAATCTGCATGTGGGACTTGCAACAGTTTCTGTGTAGCACCAAGGCACGAGATACTTTTCCGTCATGATTCACAGACCAAGAATCGATTTGTGCTTGTTACCATAGCAACAACTCTAACATTCCCGTTACAACGAAATTAAAACCGGTTTGGATACCAGTGTCAGAAAAGACTCTTTGCTTCTTTGTACAGGAATTAGCCAGAGGCGAGAGTGTTAAGAAAGACTAAATTTTATAAATGAAGGAGAACAAAAGAAGCTTTTTAACAAATCAAAACCAAGTTCACTTACCTCGACCAGCGGGTACGCAATTTCAGAATACAGAGCTTCAGTGGTCGACTCCGTATAATAGACCCCGTCGAAACAGAAAGTCTTGGGTGGTGCAGAGGAATCTCCAGGGTTGACAATACTGCATTGGCATATGGAACTGTCCATGAAGACGACAGCCTGAGTGAAAAAGCAAATTCGTCAGCTGTATAATATTTAAGCCTGCAATTAGCTCGTGAAGCAACATAGAGTAATCAACATCCGATTCCATTTATCCGCTCTGCTTGAGCAAACACTACCATGACCTTGGTCTACGTCATCGCTAAACGTTTTCGATGTCATTCCATTCTTAACCGAAGGTTACTTATGGGCTAATCAATAGAAAGGTAGCAATAAATAAGCAACAGGATGAGCACGCTCGTAAAGAAGCCTTCATCCATATTTAACCGGATACTTCTCGTGACATTGAAAATGACAGTGGTTGCGGAGCTTTGCCTAATGCCGTAAATCGACTAAAGAAGGTACCAGGTGCTAACCACTAGCGGTAAACTTTACAACAGCAAACCTTTGTGTCAATCTGACTGACACAGTACAAGACCTCGAGACTACTAAACAATGTCAATTTACCGTTTAATTAACCTGATGGTTGCGTCTTTACCTGTCGCTCCTCTCCACATTAGTCATTTGGCCTTGCTCTAATGCGAAAATTAACCTTCAAGGTTTCTCGTTCTGCCTCTATCATTAGAATACGTTGCAAGCAAATGGTTAAAACTACTGGACACTGGGCACTGTTTCAACTCTAGCAAATAATTAATGATCGGCGTGCACTGTCTTATTGATTTTTGCCGTCGTTAGTAAATAAAAATTCTGCAGAAAGTCCAAGTAAACTTGCATCGGCAAAATTCTGGAACATGGCAACATGTTTCTCGCGATACCATAGCCAAACCACAATCTAATGAAACCTGCAGAGAGCTACTTATTCAAACTGAAAGAAGCCTGAATATTTGATAACTCGAATGAATTCCAGGCAAAAGAGGATAATGTAAGTATGCTTACAATCCACAACTGAGTCAATAACGACTTGCTCTATTTCCAGCGATGCCGTATATTGCAACATGGGAAAAATTAGGTTACGAATAAAAGAAACCAATGGAATTGGATGCTTACAAAGGAAGTAATTTACCTTGGACTTGAGAGCTTTCTCTCTGTCGTTCATAGGGCGGCAGCGAACGACTACTTTCACCGCTTCTGACATGTTGACCGGTGTAATCAGAAGAAGTAGTCAACAGAGAAGTAGTGGTAGATACAGTACGTCAAATCCAAATGAGCTGCTGGCTCAGCTGTAGACTGCAAAGGAACTTAAGAATTTTGTGTAGCTCCATTTTTTACTCTGGTATAGACCTGCAAACATACAAACATCTTTAATTGTAATTACACCTGTGTCGGATCATCAAAACGCCGCAGGCTCATATTCTAAAACAGTATGACACCAAGAGCACTGGTAGTTGTTACAGGTATACAAATGCGATCGAGAACTTGGACACCGAAAATGCATACATGAAAATAGAAGGTCCTCGTGCTCAGTTTGTGGGCTGAAGGAAATGAGATGTAACAAGTTAAGACTCAAGTGGATCAGCATGAATAACCGCCTCCACTTATGACAAGCAAATTGTTCCAGTGTAGGCCATGAACACAATGGAAAAGGGGAGCAGCAGCGGGAGAAAGTAAACTTTCACCTGTGAGCTCTAGAATTCTTCGTACATGTGCTGTGCACTAAGGACCTGATAGCCTAACCACATGGTTTAATCATTCGCCCTGTTGTGAATTTTATCATTTCAGGCTGGTACATATAATCGGCTTACATAATGAGAAGAATATTATGATCGCTTGGACACATGCATACTGGTGTGGAAAAGAAAATGACATTAAGTTTATAAAGGCTAGTCTCTCCTGAAGGGACCGTGCATGCATGACGAAGACTACAATGCTCAAGAATGTGCTTTTCTTCACAATAAGGAAAAGAAATCAGGCCAATGCTAAATCAATACGTGTGAAAGAATGAGATGGAATCCTACTTCTCAGGATGTCTGAATCACAAACTATGAATGATAAATGAGCCTTGGAATGCACCTAGTGGACTCCGTTCTTCAAGAAGCTTCTGAAAATTGGACTTGTAGTGTAGTATTTTCTCCTGACTCTTTTTGCAAGGTGCTTCCTTCTAACAGACACCTCATGCTTCGACGTTTTTCTGTGACAGTGTAACCGGTAACCTTGGCAACTGGACGCTGTCCCAGCAAGAAAGAAGTTAAAATCGACTTCCTTCCAACTTAACTGCTCCAAACTAAAATTTTTAATGGAAACTTATTCAAGAGTCTGCGCAACTAATATCAAGCTAAGCCTATGATTGCGAGCATTACTGCCTACGGTCGCCTTTATGCCTCCTCTGAATAGATAGAGTGCATCATCGAATGAGATACAAGCAGGTGTTAGTGATTAACAAAAGCGAAAGTGGCACATTCCACACGTGCTTCCTCAAAGGATCGAACAAACTAGAAACACCATGCTACAAATGTAGGTTGCTGTTTTCAAAACACTGATGCATCAATCAGCCACAGAACCATGATACCCAAAATAGCACGTGCTACTCATAGTTTTCTCTTTCACGAAACATAGAAATAGACATAACTCCTAACTAATCAACCAGGTCCTCTTGAAATTAAAATCAGCAAAATTACACTACGAACTTACCTAGTAATGTCCTTCTTGATCCTTTAAAACATCAGGAATGATCTACTGCAAGCGTACACAATCAAGTAGTGGAGCACCAGCCAAAACGTTGGGTCAATTCTAAAATGTTATTGTAAAAATTATTGGGGAAGTTCCTTCGTCTAAGGAGCTTGATCAGCGATTCAAAATAATTTTTCCAGCAAGATAGACACAAATGAGGAACTAATGCAACCAGGCTTTGCTGAGTTCAATCAAAATGCAGGAACTGTATAATCACAGACAGGCTTTTCTTGAGGTAGTGAAAGCTGCCGAATACCAAAGGCGACTGCCTAGCGTGCAAAGAAATCCCAAGGGTAAAACGGAGTTAGCGTCATAGGAGTCCCGGAAGGAAGGAGTTTCGCTGTCAAGAGCCGGAGGAACCAACATTCTTTGGGCGTTATGGCGCTTGTGCACCGGGGTGTCTCTTGCCTTATTTAGACAGGATTCCTCCAAACGCTTGCCTCTTCTTCTAACCTTGCATGTTACTACGCTTGCTGAATGCGGTCTAAATAGACATACCACCTTACTTTATTTTCACCCCTCTGCCATCTACATTTCTCGTCTCATAAGCAAAATTCTTCTCGGTTAGTAATACACTCTGATATCGGTACAACCTGGAAGGAGGGAGGTGATTCCTCGGAAGGTGGGGGTTCACGCAAAAACTTTTGCCACAGATGTATTGAACCCCACCCAACTAACATTCTAACTTGGATAAGTCTAACTAACGGTTTCTAACAATGGGTTACCATGACGACAATAAAATCAATCATAGGCCGCACCCTCTCGCTATAATCTCAAGTGTACATGTTACCCTGCATCCGCAGACGACAAGCGGCACGCGTATCGGCACGCGACATCAACAAGATGTTCCGCATTATCCGAAACCCATCATCCCTGCATTGTGACAATGAAATTACTTGCTGAATTGAGAGATTTTTCATGCTCGTCTCCTTGTTTGTACACACGTTGACGGGGATTTAAGTACCCTCCCAGGATTCAAAGCCCTGTCATTGCACACAATCAACTCAATAGCAGGAAGGGGAGGTTGAGCTTGAATACAAGGATCATCTCCCCCCATAAAACCTCGATACAGCATCCATACCCTTAAGTCTACTCCCAGGCTCAATCATAGTATCCGCTAAACCTATTATAGCTTACCATGCTGCAAACTCGTTCAGCAAGTTTAGCAAGTACCCTTCAGCCCGCATGGACTTTAAATCGACCACAGTAACGAGATCAAGGGCACGTGATTAGCGGTGTTCCCCAGTATTGTCTACCGTGTGAATTGGCTTGTATGATCTCCGGTCTGGGTGAAGTCCACCCCTATGAATTGAAGGGTGCTTGAGAAGAATAGTATCTATTTGTCTAAAGCATATTGCTTGTGTCGATAATTGTTCTAAATTGTTGTGTGAAAGTCGTTGTGGCTTTTCAATTTGCTTAAGGCTGTTTTATGGAGTGGAAAGGGCGCCGTGGCTGTTTCTGAAGTATGGACACAGACCTGGTACAGTGCAACTTCCTGTACAACCAGGCCGAAGGCTTTAGGCTTTAAACTTGGACTTTCACATCAAAATTTTCACCGTAAGACCTGTTACAGACAGAAATTTTACATAACCCATACTTTACAGCTCAAGGCGGGACCGTGCCCTGTAATTTGTGAAGGTTCAATGGCGCGTCACAAATCAGAGCGACCGACAAAGTTACTGGTTCCCATGCCGAGGGTGACTTACCGCAAACTTGGGTGCTGGTCGGCTTGTATTGATCAAATATGTACATTCCCATTGTGTGTATCCCGCATTACGTCATTTAGCCTGCGATGGTGAAAGTAGTATGTTCAAGTCCCAAGAAGAGGGGTTCGTTAAGTTGCAGGGCCCTGGATGGGACTTTGACACGGTGGTTCTATTTTAGAGGGCATGGGAGAATGATTTTCCGCAAATAAAATAATTACCCACCGCAAATCCTTTATGTCAACTTTTTTTGGTTACTCAGCCGATTAATTAAGTGGAACAACTTTCTCAGGGTGGCAATGAATATTGTGTATTGTAAATTTTACACCCCATGGGACCATTCAAAGTGTCGGTGCGGTTGGATCCATGAATTTTTGGTCTGAAGTTCTGAACTAAAAGCCGTATTTGATTCAATGCAAGAAAAGTCACCACGATTCTCATAGAGGAATCTACTGAAGGCCTCTGTTTTGTTACCATGTTAAAGTTCTACTAGCCACCAATTTTTTAACACCTCCGAACCACTTTATTGTAGACACGCTTAATTGAATATAGCGACGCTGTCTGATGCCCTGACACCCGTTTCCATAGCTACGACTTTTACAATTCTTTTCTTCCAATTTCAGCTTCCTTTTCAGCAAAGGCTGACATGAACAATTGAAATACAATCTGAAGATCCGCATCCAAGAAGATGCCTGTACCAGCAGATCTGGAACTGTAAAGCTCCAGGCTTCATCCCAACTCGTGAAGCTCCACCCCTCGAAAAATCAATTCCGCTTAGGCTCAACGCAGTTGGCTGGAGATGAGAATCGGGAGGCTGAGCCTGGAAATGAGAACGTCTGCTAGTGAAAGGTCGTAATGTACTTTGTACTTGAATCGACCAGCCTCTGCTGCTTTCATCAAGAGAGCCATCAATTGCAGGCAGCCAAGCTCCATAGTTCGAGATGCTTAGCCAAATCAGAACATTACCCATAGCAACGCAAAAACTTTCCAGAATCCTTGCCACCCTTTCCAGATTCAAGTCCTCATCCAGGAAGATGTTTTACGCCCGTGCCATTGCCATTACCAGCCCTGGTTGCTTATTAACCCGGGTTGCTGTAAACCCTGCATCAGTTTCGCAAAGGCAATCCACCAGACCACAAGTCCAGATTTTTCGGTGAGGACTACTAGGCAACCTCCCTGTCATTTGCAGGAGTAATTGAAATTTTCCCCGCTAGCTTGTCAAAATTTTGGTTTTGTCAGAATTGAATAGATCCGTGCTCTCCATAGTACTTTTGCTTGTCAACAACTTGAAACCAGTTTACATGTTCGTAGCACAAGCGCTTCTGGTGATGTCATCCGCAATTGAGTTCTCCACCAAAACTAAAAACTTTTCCAGCATATAGAGGAAAACAAGTTGTGAAGCTAAACTTTCCGAGTCGAGTCCAGAAACACATTCAGTTTAAAATGAATCCCAACTACGAAGATTTCCCCAGTAGAGTCGAGTCTTTCACCCCGTTCGAATACTCCCGGAACAGACAATCATCAACCCATTCTGCTGTTCTTCATCAGCAGCCTGAAGATTATCCTCATCATCTTCCTGGATCCAGTGATTCACCACCGTTACTCTATCCAAGTTCCAGAGGTCAAGGATCCAGCGGCCAAGGGATGCATTCCCATCATCACCAACATCACCATGGAAACAGCTCATTTTGCGACGACCTGGATTTGATGGAAGCCCCCAGGAACCTATCGCATTACCATGGAACAGGTGGCAGCATGGGTGGTCAGGGAGGAGCAGGAGGTCACAACAATGAAAATCTGCCGTTGCGTGATAGGGATGATCTTCATCCCTGTGTTTATGCCGGTGTCAGCACAGCAGGGAGCTCAAGGATTGAGTTGTCAACAATGAGTCAAGGACAATCCACGGCCAGTGACAGCAATAATCCTGGACATTCGACACCGATGCACTACCCGGGAGTGCTAGCAGGTATAAATTACGAATTTTAAACTTTTCATTGCATCTGTTATCTGTTCTGTGTTCTATCCTGCTTCATCCTGTTCTTGATTTGGTTTTGATTTCAAGCTGTTAGGTGTTCGAACGCTAGTACAGATTTTTAATGCTCACAATAAACCAGAAAACAGATTTTTGGCAATGTGATTCATGTCCCCTGTTAAATGAGCTCGTTTGTCCCGATACAATACTGTTTTATGGAGATTGTTTAATTGAAGGCAAAACTTGATGCTTGTGTTCTAGACGAGTATGGGGATACTCGAGACTACTTTCCCCACAGCCCTTACAAGGTTCAAAGACATTCAGCAAACGTGCGAGAGCGCAAGAGGATGCTGAGGTCGGTGCCAAGGTGAGAACCTGGATATTTTTACTTTTCAAAAAAAAATTTTCAGAGGAGGGAGGAGGAGTTTTGTGGGCTGCTGCAGCAACAAAGCCATTGTTGAGCCTTAGCAGAGATTACAAATGTGTTTTGTTCCCTATGTTTAATACAAAAATGCTTTGTCTGTACCGTTTTCCAGTATCAACTCTGCTTTTGATGAACTACGTGGTCATGTTCCAACCTTCCCTTATGAAAAGCGTTTGTCAAAGATCGATACTTTGCGCCTTGCCATCGCTTACATTGCACTTTTACGAGAGATTCTCAACTCAAAATACGACCCGTTTACATATGTTGAGAAGTCACTACGGGGTGAAGTCAAGACGGAGGGCTTGTCGGGGTGGAATACATCAGGTAAATTGTATTTGAACTTTAGTTATGTGGTTTTTAACATCGCCTAAGTATATTTTGTCTATCATTTTTTGTACCAAAAGTTAGGGTCTTGAAACTCTCTGTGCATCTCTTATGCATTTTGTTTTTATTTAGGGCTACAATTTAAGGCTCTTAAATAAGCCTATGAGCTGACAATTTTATTTGTTTACAATTTGTTTTAGACCTAACTGCAAGACTATCGTGGATAAACTGGGAGAATCTGGGCATCAGCCCCAGTCGGCGCAGTAGCCTGTCGAGCCTGCAGTGTCCTCCGGATAACCAATAAGTCATGTCATTTATTTTAATGTGCTAGTTCCTGTTGTTTACCTTCCTCTAATCATGATCAAGTCATGCATTTCACTAGTAAATTGCTTCAGTTTGTGCCAAAGTTTCTGAAAACTGCAGGTACGTTTTCAATACCTGCATTTTGTGTGTGTCTATTAAATGAGAATAGCGCATTGAAAATGGATGAGGGAAAGAAAGTTGCACTTTTGGCAAATCTTTGCACATAGCTTATGTGCTGCAAGTCTGTCGCCTTGTTTTGAAAGGTTGAGCTATGCTAAGAGTGGGGTAAGAAGGATTTTTGTGCATATTTGAGACCTTTTCACTTTTTGACATCTGAAAGGATCACTTTGCCCCTCAGCTCCAGAGTAGGGTTCTGGATTGTAGGCTAACTACCCAGCTGAAATCTGCATGATGCGACTTCAATTTTACGCAAACGTCAACACCAACACCAAACGTGACAACTAAGATGGGATGGACACGTGCTGCAGTCGCGTGCCACATCTAAGTTGGGAGTTGTGAGGTCAGCAAAAGCACCACCTGAAGCAGACGTCGACTACAGATAGTTTTACCCCAGATTAACGCGAGCTCCTCGGATGTCATTCATACATTAAGCAGTCACATGCAGTACTAGTACGTACGTATGCTTCAGTCGAGTCGGTTTCGTCGCAGGTTCGTCGCACAAGCACGAAAACGAGAAATTCATGCAAGGAAACAGTGCGGACCTAAACGCTGGCTTCCAAAGTCATTTGTACATCATAGGAAGCTTTCTGCTCATTATTGTATCCCTGCATGTATCTCACCGCAAACCTGTCAGGTTGAGCTACACAAGTAAACTGACGAATGAAAAGATGAATTCATTGAATGAAAGGTACATGAAAGATGTGCTTACCAGTAATAAAGAAATAACTTTTAAATCGTCCGCAAGGATTTTTAATAATGAATTTCCGCTGTAGCCTATCCTCTGCAATTGTCAAAATAAAATATTAATTGAATCTAGACTAATTAACTTCTAAGCTTATGTACGATGTGTTAGGCCAGGCCTATGCGCTTTTACATTTCGTCCTAGGCTAATTCTAATACTTGATGTCTTAAGTCTCAAAATAATTTGCAGATTAACATTAAAAGTAAAACTTGGAACTTGCTAGACCGAAAAGTACGGCTGGTTAACTAACAACACAAATTTTATCCTCAAATACTATAAAAACAACTAATAGGTCAACTAGAAAACAACTGCAACAGTTGAACGGACGAGAAAATTGTCTTGCAGTAAGCACTACCGTAACTATTAGAAGCGTCTTAAAATCTTCTACGCGTAAACATATATATATATAACATATATACGCGTAAACATATATATATATAACATAATATAAGTTTATTTTCTCATAAATCCGAATCGGTTGGGGCAGTACTTTCTTGCTACCATGTTTTCGTTCACGAGCGATATGTTGCTTTCATCTCGCACACCTGAAACGGAATTAATATCATTAGAATTAGACACAGATTCACTATAATGTCTCATAGTGAAGAATCTCATATAGTGCCGCTGCTTTTCAGCAGGCGACTTGCAATAGGTAAACATATACCAACCTAGATGGCGATTAGCAACTGGAATGATTTCCGATTTCAAGGGGGGCTCCTCGACAGATACTGGTCGATCTAAATTAACGGGCTTAACACCAGATCCTACATAATGAACATTTTTATTCAAAGACTTCTCCGTGGCACTCTTTGGAATCAACGAATTGAGTTTTGACGGACGGCAATGAGGCACACTGGAAGGAGTGATACTCCCTCGTCCATTGCTTGGAGTAGGTGAAGCATGTGACATAGACGCATTGAACTTCGGAATAGGAATTTTCGTTTCATTCGGCTTGGCAATCATGGGCGATCTCTTGTGAATTTTGGAGCCAAAATTTTTAGTGGGAGTAGACGCCTTTGATGACCCGGGTGCGTGGCCAGTAACGCGCTGAACTTGAGTTGGAGGTGGCACTGAGTGAATGTACATGCTAACTGGTGATACAATGGGCTTCCGCAACGGACTTCGCACGGGAGTCGGTGCCGGTGCAGGAGTTTTACGAATTGGAGAATCCAGAAAGGATTTCAATGGCTTCATCGGCATTTTAGCTTTCAAGAGGGGGGATGAGGAGGCACTTGGTTTCTTTTTAGGGTTGACTTCTGTAGTAGGCCCTTTAAATTGCATTCTTGGTATGAAACGGCTATTTCCAGCATTAGCTGATTGTGATCCGGCGACAGGCTTTGGTTGAACTATTTTCTTCGGAGCGGGAGCAATCGGCGTAGCAAAATGCGTAAGAGTTGCCGAACCTGCAGGCTTATTAGGTCTGGGTGATGCCGCATGAATAAGTGCTTTCTTCGGTGATAGGTGGATCATTTCCTGCTGCGCTGATGCTGGGGCCGCAGAAGCACTGTCGGCTTCTACCTTTGCTTCTCTCAAACGTTTCTCCTCTGCTTCTCTTTCCTCCATTTCATCTGCTAAAGCTAACAGCTTTTCTACTCGCGTAAAGGTGTCATCCAAATCACTAAATTTACAGAATTCATATAATTAACTGCTTCAAGTTTATACTACAGGACGTATTAAATCCAGCTTGTTAGTACACAATGATTTGTTGATGACGCAAAGCTGAAAAAACCTAATATGGGGCAACTTACTCCGAGCTCTGTTGGCTTGACGTTTGCACTTCACTTCGGTCCTGACTACTTAAGATCGAGCTTTCGTCCATCATGCTGTTGTTCTGATAAGCTGCTTCCGGGATGCAAGCAGAATCTCTTTTTTCCAATGCTAAGCTTCGACTGTTTTTTCGTCCCCTATTAAAACAGTAAACTAGCAACATTTTAGTGGACTCCATTAAAAGCTTTACGAGCCGAAGGTATTAATACCAACTCAACATGAACAAAAGCGATCAAGTAAAATTTTAAAACATTATTTGAGATTTGAGTTACCCTGCTTGTGCTGGAGTAGTTCTGATGTCAAAGCTTAATTCGGCATCCTCTTCATTGCAACTGTAGGATTCCTCCAAAACACCAGCTTCACTTCGAGCAGGAGTAGCAGGAATTTGTTGCTCAGGCTCCCTCGGGGTTTCAGAGCAAATTTTGGAATCATTGACTGAATGAGGCTTTACAGAAGATATCATAGGAGTTTGGAATTCCGGTTTTGCAGGCGTTTCCATGATGATGCTCCTGAATGACAATTCGGTAAGGTTTTAATTCAAGCCAAATCAATGGTCATAACATATTATTATTGAGTATATGATGACTTACGATTGCTCCCGTGGTTCTTGATCCACCACAAGATCACTAATATTACTAAAGCTGAAGTCACTGCTGATGTTACTTAAAGCAGAGGCATGAATGAAAGTTTGAACAGATGAATAATCTAATTCAGTCAGCTTTTCTCCTTTTGGACTCTCAGCACTGAAAAAATAAGCAAACAAAGCAACATTTGCAACATTAAAACGTAAATTAGCCTAAGGAAACAATTCCTTTCAAGTATTAAATGCAATAAACTGCTGAGAGTTCTTAAAAGATTTTGTGGATACTTCAACATACCATTGCTGCGTTGCTGGGACAAAAACTTCTTGAGTTGCACTGTAAGTAATGCTGCTATCTGATCTCAATGATTCATTCATGTTCAGGCGTGGGGTCATGCTACATCAGCAAAAGATAGAAATACTGAATTATAGTAACTGTACTCCCAACACAGCTGAATATTTTAAAGCCTACTGCCTTTCCCACCCAGTTACATTGCCTGTAATTAATAAAGCCTAACTTACCATGCCATAATCTCGCTACAGTTAGCACAGGTAGAATGATCAAAACTGTCCGCATTGCTATTCACACTCTCGCTCAGAGGAACTGGTGGCACATCTTTGATTCCTATATCGCGTTCTTCAGACAAGGACAGTGTTTGCAAGCACTTCGCTTGCTTTCCCGTTAAAGGAGTCTTATACATGATTCCCAGGGTCGTGTCACCGATGCCATCAACAGGTGTATTAGTGTCTCGAGGGGTCAAAACATTCCCATTTGGTGTGTGAGCCCCACTTGCAGCAATGCTTTTTCTGCACACAGATCTGAGCAACATTGAATGTCGCGATGCCACTTGAGACTTCCTCCCAGACGATTTTGGCGAGCCCAAACATACATGTTGCAACTGTTCCACGACTGGACTCACACTGAAATGAGTTTATAAAATCCATCCTTTTCCCAATTTTGAATTCCATATTAAGCACCGTGATTGAATATAGTTACAAAAATTAAATACCTGTCGGCAACCTCGTTGTCTGGTTCCAAACTTTGAACAGGACTCCCTGGCATCTCAGTGGACTCAGTCGGCTCGCAATTTTCTTCGTCATCCGAGGAGAAATCAATTTGCGAATCCATCATTCTGCAAAAATCAATTTTGAACAGTCAGAGTCGCGAAATACCAATAGAATATTGCATCAATAATATTCCAGTTTTCGCTAGATGACTTGGTGGTACTGATCAATCACCAGGGTCACCCGGATTCTAATGATTAAGTAACTTACGTTGAGACTTCTCTCCATTCTCCATCTTCTTCCTTCAAAAATCCTTTTCTAATCAGGTATTGCTGTTCTTCTTCTGTGTACTCCCCGACCGCAACGCTGAAACTTTTCTCCAACTCGTCAAAATAACTTGAATCCATGGTAGGGCTTGGGTTAACCTACGCAAAGATGTTGAATATTTCTAAAAACAAAACCAAACTCAGCCGCTAAAAATGCTTCCAAAGCTAGTGTTACAAGTTGAACTTACTTATACTCGTTTTACTTACTTGAATTAAATAATTCCAATTTAGCAAACTGCAACGGTCGAGCTTTTGCAGCTACTGCGTGGTTGGTACTTCCATTGTCCGTAGCTGTGTCTGCACTACTAAAATGATAGTCTTAAAATTGTTGACCGTTAAACATGCGCTCATCTCCGGGATCTGTCAGTTCACGCTTATTATTATGCACATCAATGATAAAGATACTGCAACATTTCCCGCGTCAAAACAAATCCAATTGGGGCATTGTCCGCAGGTTATTCAAATGCCATAGCTGGGCTTGGACATCACACTCACCACTCAAATAACAAAGACGTCCTGGACTGACAGAGCTCGGCGTGCAACATGCACACCTGAAGAAATTACCCGAATAAAATAAAAACGCAACGTTTGGTCTTGCATGTCTTGATTTTGCATTTACAGAATAAACTGCACTGCGACCAGCATAGACTTGCACTAAGCATGCAGTGAATACATGTGAAGTATCTGCTAAAGAATGTGACAATCTTAATGAAAATATTATTATGAACATGCAGTAATGCTCATTAATGGAACATTTGCAAGCTGAATTTTGGCTGTTGGTTGACGTGATACTATTTTCTTTCCGGTACCGATCGTTATTCGTGAAGATCCTCATGCAAAAATAACGCGGCTCTAGGAATCTTACGTGATGTCCGGCAAAAGGTGTTATAAAATTGTATTAATATGCCTGGATTACATTTTATCATGACCATAACTGCTTCATTTGTCAATTCCTTGGTTCACACGTTGTATCAAATTTTTATCCTACTTCAAGAGATAGTAGAACCAATTTTGACTGATTACCCTTTTCGGATATCTGGTACTATTCAATAATGCATGCGGTAAGTTAATACCGCAGAAACAGTCGATTCTAATGTTTCAAACTTGGTGCATAGCGTGAGACTGTAGTTGATAGCATATTTTGATCCTTTGTATCTTTGAGTTTAATTCGAAATTGATCATTTCATTGTTAGTAAGGGTAAGGTTACACTTTCATGAAACTTTCTTATCTTACCAAGTCATAGTGTCTTGCATATCGTGTTTGAAGTCTACTTAATTTTCTGGCACAGGATTGTCAGCGGCAGTGTATTCCTGAAGAACTCCTTTCCGAAGAAAAAGCTGGTGAGAAGACCGAAGATGATCACAGAGATCCTACGGACACATTGCATTGCGCTCGTTTTTAACCTTTTTGAAGCGCTGTGGGAACTTTTGGTATTGGCCATGTAGTGTCGTGATGTGATGCTGCTAGCAGCAGAGACAAGGTAAATGCTTAGCAAGAAATGATGGTGCAACACGTAATGGTAGTTACTGAAAACTTAAGACTCGGCTCGCAGGATTACCTTTGCTATTTCTCTGACAGATACATAGGTTCTCATGCATTGGACGCCATCGGGGAGGGAGGTAAATATTGTTGGAAGAAAAAATTGCAAGATACGCCTTTCTTCTGTGTTTTCGAGCTTAATGCTGCTTTAAATCCGGGAGGGAGTGGAGGACGAAGAGGAATGTTGCAGAATTTTCGTTCAAAGAAAAGAAGGAAGGAAGACTGTTGTTAGAGAGGAGGAACGAAAAGCCGTAAGATGAGGGATGACGATAACGTGTTTTTCGCCAATTATGGGTAAGTCTCGTCTCTGTGAGACTTGTGGTTTGTAGCCGGAGGTTTTCCAAAGTAAGCAAGAGAGTTGATGTTGGATGATGGCAAATGCTGTTGCAGTGACTTGAGATTTTTCCTTTGCCGTAACAGAATTGAGTTACGTATACGGTGGATGGTGTCGTGATCGTGATGATGCAATTAATTTGGCGAACTATCCCGTTTCGCCCTGAGGAAATGCGTGCAACGATGACGGTATGTGAAAGTCTTATTGGAACTGAACAAAGGAGACAGCGGAGGTGAACTATGTTAGGATTAGATTGGATTTGAGAATCAAGAAACAGTTGAACAGGAGGCATATAAGAAGTAGTTTAAGCGAGATGATGAGTTCGCATCTTGCCATAGTACAGCATCTTTGTATGAGCTGGGAAGGATCGGGGAATGGATCAAGGCTCAAGAAAGGAAGGAAGGTCTGATTGTTGTTGTTGATGGCGGTGGGGTGGGTGGTGTGGATGTTAAGTCAAGTTGTTAAAGTTACTGAGATTTTGACTACTTTGTCTGTGTATGGAGTACGGAGTAATAACCAAAGTAAAGTGGGATGAAGGAGAAATAGAACGGTGTGTGTGTGAGTGTGAGGAGTAAGCAGGCAGTCAAGCAATAAGCTTTGAACTGAGGAAGGAAGCTGGTTGTGGACAATGGGCGAAGAATTTGGAATAAGCTCACAGCCAGACCAGGTAGACCAGGTAGGAGCAGGAGATGATGTGAGAATTTAGTATGTACCTTCCTAACTGAGAACGGTAAAAGATTAGGACATATTCCACGTAGCAAGATAGGTAGTAAATGAGCCTCTGTTGCACTTGGGTTACCTTGGAGGAGTGCTGTCTTTATCTCCAAGACTAGCATTTTGTACATTCTCTTAAGTGGAGCGGGTGAGATAATTCGCAATTATACAATTAATTTAATGCAAACCACAACACATTTCTTTTTGCAGTGATCTGAACAAGTGTCTTGAAATAGTGAATCTGCGGTTGAATCAAACTGAAGACGTCCTTATAGTTTATGATTGTGACCTGTGGTTAGAAATTGTGGGAGTATTCGTATGGTAGAAATTTCTGGTTGCTCATCTCATCAGCGTTTATGAGTAAAAGACTTGTGTAGTGTTGAGTGAACTGGGAAAGCCGATGGGATTATTCCACTGAAGTCTTCATGAATTGATTAACTGGAGTGTCTCCTACAGCTGCTGTAACAGCTACGGCTTCATTTACCTGCTGCCGCTGAGGTAAATTAATTTTTTTGTTCTGCAGTTTCGTCAAGTAATTAGCTACTTGGCTTTGTCACTGCTATTTTTGACCTTGTCTGTAAGTTTCGCATTGAATAGCGACGCACGCGAATTTCAACTCTTTCATATTCTACATGGCCATGTTTCGGTTTATGGAGCATGCACCATCTG
Source organism: Sminthurides bifidus (assembly GCA_009872375.1). Lineage (NCBI taxonomy): Eukaryota > Metazoa > Arthropoda > Collembola > Symphypleona > Sminthurididae > Sminthurides > Sminthurides bifidus. The sequence continues at coordinate 71,763 of VRMD01000007.1, forward strand.
AAGCCTTTCAAGTTATGCCTTTTGTTGACTGATGATATCTCTTGCTCTCAATTCTGTCAATTCTAACATAGTAGGTGTGGATTCGCTGATGTGAAGTGGTATTAATAACCAGGGGTTCTTAATTTCAGGAGCGACAGTATACATTTGCAATGTTCTAAAGCTCTGGGGCATCTTCATCGGTGAATCAGTGTCGAGATGCTCCGGTTTTTCAGTGGAAGGAAGAAGGGTCGTGCAGGGCAGAGCCCTCAGAAACTAGCAAATGGAAACGATCGAACTGATGGAGTCAGGAAACCCGCAAAAAATTGCATCTTGTGCAAAGTCATCGTCCTGGACGGAACCGACTTGTCCATCGAACTACCCGTAAGTCAACTTTTACAAACGTTCACTTGCCGTTACTAGTTATCATTATCATCATTTATACTATGGACATATGGGTGTGTAGAATCACTATGAAAAGCAAGTAAAGTAGAAATTGTACAGGCTGCTGTCAAGCTTTGCGTTTGTTTCAAATTGAAGATTCTTTTGAACAGGTTACATATGTAGTCGTATGCAATGTTGATACCAGATAGTTTGCAGTAGAGGTCGAAAAGAGCTGGCACTCAAGCTAAAATTGTTTGAACATCCTGTTAAATGTAACATACTGCATCCATTTAATTTACGATTTGCAATGTATGCGAATGCTTTCATTGGAAAGCCGTGAGAAATGGCTCTTCCCAGGACGTCAGAAGTGCAGTTAGGAGGAAGCGGACGTGTATAATGTAGGCTACGTAGACTATAATTATAACGATTTCTTCGATGTTATTAGGGTTTGTTTTTGAACCCTACTCAGGGTTCAGTGTTGTTTTGGAATGCGATCCTCTTATAATCACCAATAGTGTGTCAAGAAGTTGTCACTGTGCTAGAATGACTTTCGTATTATGACGCTGCTTAGATTCCAGATTCCACTGATGCATGCCAAAATGATTTGTTTGTTGATGATAGGAGTAGGTTAAACTAAGGACTTTCAAGTGCGTGAATGAAGCACCAGGCTCATCTTACCTGTAGTCGACTAACCATGCTTTCCTGGCACACTTATGCAATACTGCAGCACACTTTATGGGACGGCATTAAAGTGTAAATTCTTTTAAGACTAAAGCCATGAGCATGCATTGTTTTTTTCCTGTATTGTTTTATTATGATTGTCCCTGCGAAGGGGGTTTATAAGCAAGTGCATCATAACATGAGGAGTTAAATGAAAATAGTGATTAACTAATAACTATCACGTCAATTGAACAGAATAATGTTGGGTCGGAAGTCATGTGCTTGTTTTCTATCTTTGTAGAAAAAGGCGATGGGTAGCGAACTGTATGATCAGGTCTTCTACTCCTTGGATTTGATTGAAAAAGAGTACTTCGGCCTACAATTCACGGATGCTAACCATGTTCAGGTAAGTTTCTCTTGGAACAAGTTAAATGATCTTGAGCAATCACCAACGGTCAGGTTTAAAGTTGAATCAAGCAGGTTGTAGTTAACAGGTATAATTCATTGTAGCACATATTTTTGTTGTTTTCTAGCATTGGCTTGATGCCACAAAACCTGTGAAGAAGCAAGTTAAAAGTATGTTTTGACGTTATTTTGGTATGTTCTTATTGCAATTAAGTACTAATCAGAAACTAATAGTTGATTTGCCTAAATTTCAGTTGGGCCACCTTTTACTTTCCGGTTGAAGGTGAAATTTTACTCTAGTGAGCCGCAACATTTGCGCGAAGAGTTGACAAGGTAAGCAGAGAAACGTTTGGTAAAGGTGATTATTTTATTGTACCAGTATAACCGGAGTTTTTATTGATTTTAATTCAACCACTGGACAGGTACCACTTCTTTTTACAAGTAAAGCAAGATGTCCTTTTGGGTAGACTTTCTGTTACAGAGCCGTTGTCAATCGAATTGGCTGCCCTTGCATTGCAATGTAAGTTTCATTTCCGGTTCGAATGCTCGTAAGCATTAAATTATGTTTGTTTTATTACCGTCCAATCTAAGAATTAAATTGATTGCTTCCTTTGCAGCCGAAGTCGGCGATTATGATCCTGAAAAGCACACACCCGCCTTTGTGTCTGAGTTCAGATTCATGGAAGACCAAACGGAAGATATGGAAGAAGCGATTCTGGAAGAGTTTAAAAATCTAAGGTATGCACTTGCTATTTGCAATCTACCATGTGCGAAATCGTTGATGGTATGAGTTTCTGACCAGAATCTTTTCATTTTGACACAGCCCTGCAACCCCTGCCCAAGCAGAACTGAATTACCTGAATAAGGCCAAATGGCTTGAGATGTATGGCGTTGATATGCATACCGTATTGGTAAGATGATAGCTAATTTAACCGTTAAATGCTTATTGGAACGGAATAATAACAAGTTGCTTACAAAACTGTTCGCTTTTGTTGCAAAGGGAAAGGATGGCTTTGAGTATGCCTTGGGTCTCACACCAACAGGTATTTTGGTGTTCGAAGGGTCACAGAAAATAGGCCTCTTCTTTTGGCCCAAAATTTCGAGATTAGATTTTAAGAAAAAGAAGCTGACGCTCATTGTATTAGAGGATGACGACGAAGGACGAGAGCGCGAACATACGTTTGTGTTTAGGTAATTTTTTTAGTTTTCTGAATTTGTTAACTAGTTTCGGGTTATAGCATGAACTCCCAGTTATAATCTGATACGTTTAAATTACAGCTTACACAACGAGAAAGCGGCTAAACACTTGTGGAAGTGCGCTGTTGAGCATCACGCCTTCTTCCGGCTGAAAGGAGCGACGAAGGCACCAAACGCACGGCAAAACTTTTTCAGAATGGGTTCTAGGTTTAGATACAGGTAACGATAATATAGTGCGTGAAAAAGCTTAGCATTTCATTTGTTCTCAGGAGGAAGCTGATGGTAATTATTCATGTTACTTTTTCTAATTGATTGTTCTGTCTTTAATATATTTCCACAGTGGTAGAACAGAAGTTCAAACAATAGCCTTGAACAAATCCCGGCGCATCGTCCAGTTCGAAAGACGTCCGAGTCAGCGGTATGCCCGCCGCCAATCGCATATTTTAAGAGAACGGCAAAAGGATAGGCGAATAGACGACGGCGGTAATTCAAGTAGTGCGACAGCTTCTGCAGACACATACACGGAAAAGGAATTGGCCAAGCTCGACCCGGATTTTGCAAAAGAGATGGCGAATGAAGTGGATGTGGATCTGCTGCTAAGTGAACCTGCCGGAGGTCATCTACCTGCGCCTCAGCCATCATCTCCAGTTGGTCTCACGGCATCAAGTACAGCAGCCAAATCTCTATCACCTCCAGCTACTCCAACTTCCAGATCAACTCCTAGTCCTTCCGCAGTTTCTTCTCAAGTTGAATCGCCTGTTACATCCACCCCTAGCGTGGACGGTCCTCTCGATAGCCTCATCAAAAGCATTGCCAAGGAAACTGAAGATTTTTTCTTGAGTGACCAAAAAGTCAGCGTGGAAAAAGATTTTAACATTGTTCCAAATAATAAGACCAAGTACGTATCCCTTCCCAAGCCGCTACCCCCAGACCAGTTGATGTGCAACATTTGGAAAGCCAAAATGGAAGAGGATTTAAAAAAGCCTTCCGCGGATATGAATTACGATTCTCCTACATTAAATGGGTGAGTCAAAGAAAAACAATTGTGTTCATTTTACAGTACAAAAAGAAACTGACAGATGTTAAACCCTTTTTATGATGTTTTAGTGATTCTTTCCCAACGGTGAAGAAGCGCGACAATACTTCCAACGGCCGAGGTTACCACAACACTGATTCTGCTACTTTTATTTCAGTTGTAAGTAATCCTTTCCTCAGACTTCTGATCCTGTTGTTATTATGGCCAAAATGATGTGATACTGCACAACTATAATAGCGGTTACGAGGAAATATCTGCTGCAAATACCAGTCTCGTATTGTTAAGCCTACATATTTGAAATGCTAGGTCAGGTTTAGGAATGGCAGGGCTTCCATATAGTACTTACGATACGATTGTATATAATATTTGTCCCCTAACTAGTGTTTTGTTAGCTGACGATACAGCATGTCACATTGTAAGGGTGATGGCTAAAATCAAGCACAACACACTTCTCCATTATCTGTGTCGATCTTAGAACGGGATGTGATTGCTTTTGGTAGATGTGGAAGCCGTTGCGTATTGTTACATACAAATTGATGTCGCCATTAATGCGCTCGGTGTTTTGGGTTGGAGTAATAATATTATTTTGTTTTGGGCAGGGCGGCGATAAATTGACCTTGCCCTTGACTTCGGCGGCAACAACTAGCAGCAATAATTCTAGTTGTGAAGGTTTCACAGCCGCAAATAAGCCTTCTTCCTCGCCCTCTGCATCCTCGACAGCTCCAAGTAGTGCTCCTTCCTCTGAAACTAGTGTTAGCAAGGCACCCCATGTAGGAAATCATTTCCGTTACAAGAGCTCGGAATCAGTGTCTGACCTTGATCACAGTCTTGTTAGCGATGACGATTCAGCTCCTTTGATTTCACCAGGCTCTCCTCCAGTAACTGTTATTCATTATTCCCAACAGAAAGGCAAAGTAGAAAAGGTTCAGATGCAGCTGAGTTCTGAGTCATCAAGTGTAACCTCAGCTTCGACGTTTTCTAAGCCAAAACTAGCCAATATACCCGAGCCAGAGGAAGATGTAGTACTAGTGAATTTAGATTCGCCACCGAAGCCAGGTACAGCAAAACAGGCTAATGGTAATGAAAGAATTGTTAGCAACAATAACAATTTAAATAGTGAGAAAACAAAATACAATCCCTTTAACCCATTTGTCAGTAGCTCACTCGAAGAAAACGTGGTAAAGGAAAATGTTTCTAATACCACCAATCCATTTGATCACTCAATAGTTACGATTATAAGCTCAGAATCGCCAAACCCCTTTAATCCTTTCTTGACAAGCTATGAAAGCAAGTTAGTAGCTGGAGTAGAAACTACCTGGTCTAATGGCAGTGGAAAGAACGAGGTAGCTGTCTCAGCGAAGGTAGATACGGGGTCGTCTACTGAAACACAAGAAACAAATCAAGTGCCAACAGTTGGTCAGGATCAAGGGCAGAAGGCTAACAGAGTTGAGAAAAATGAGGAATCTCTCCGAAGTGATGCCAAAGCTAGGGGTCAAGACCGTGTAGTAAGTTCAAAGCTTTTAATGAGCCAAAACGCCTATGGGGCCAGTCTATGAGAACTTGGGCTGTAGTTATGTATCATAATGGGGATCTTTTACTCCTGGAGCTATGCATAAAGCTTTTTCATGCTTGTGACAGTAGATTTGAATGCATGTGGTATCCCTTGAAACGGGTACGAAAGTCTGGATTATCTGAGCTTATTAGCTTTGACAAAGGTTTCTTGAAAAATCTGGTAGAAACGTTGTATTCGGACGACGACCTTCGCAGTTCTTTCTATTTTCATTTACTTCATTTTTATTTTTACTTCAACCTTTTATGAGTCAGGAGTGACAAGTTTTGCTGGAAGTATACTTCTAACAACGATTTTGACGTCCATTCAATGGGCTTCTACTCCACTTATGCATGTATCTGACCTTGCTTGTAATGATGAGTAAGGCAACGGAGCATGAGCGCAGATCACTCTTTTACCTTGCATGCTATTCTGCTGACGGAGTTTTTTTGTGTGTCATATGCTAATATAGTGGATCGTATGCTTGCAGGATGACACCAGAGGAAGGCGATCCCCTACTTGTTTTGATGAAGACATGATATCTGTGTTAACCATCCCACCGTCAAAAATACCTGTGAGCACAACTCCGGTACCCAAACCGCGGCTATCCTCGAAATTGCAACAGCAAAATCATGCGAACAAACAAATGGACTCTACTGGTAAAGCCTCCTCTGAGCGAAACAACGAAGATTCGAAGAAGAAGGAAACCAAGCCTGTCATACAACGAAGAACCGTCATAACGACGCAGCTATAAGCCGACAACCGTAGTTAGTCACCGGACATAGAGCAAGTGTTCCATTAAGTTTTAGGCAATTTCGCATTTTTTAGCAGTAACATGAGATCCCATAGCACCAAACATTAATTGTTTTTCGTACAGGCATCAGGCCGGCAACGCGACCGTTTTGATTCTACGAAGCCTGTAATTCCACGTTGTTCCGTTCCATTGTTTCTCGATTTGCTACAAATTGTACGAGAGAAAAACTTATCAAACTAGTGGTTTTGCGGTCGATTTTATGTTTTTGAATTTTTATGAAAACAACTTACCGAGTATAATAAGTTTGTGCTCCTAAGTTTAAATTGGTTTTTAAGTTAAGACGAAGGATACGTGACTAAACTATATTTACTGAACTTTTAAGACGTGAGTTGTACCTTAGCATGCCGGAATGTTACCTGTTGTCCTGTAGAACGTAGTTCAACCCCCATCTACTGTTCTTTCTACAAAAATGACCCAGCATGAAGTTTTCTCTAGGTGGAATTAATTTTTTATCATCGCAGGGATAATTATTGGTTTTTTAAAAGAAATCTGTGAGTTGAAACTGAAACGGAATTCGTCCCATCGTATGAAGTAACTTGGTGTGCCATTTAGGTTGAAGTTGACTGAGAGATGTATGGCGCATTTAATGTTACAAGGAACATTAGATTCCAACTTACTAGCGGTTAGAACAGAACATAATCTTTTCAATTTTGCATTACGGACAAACAAAGCAATATAGCTTTAGTAGAATTACCCAAGTAATTACTAAACTTGCGTTAGCAATGTGAACCAATTGATCGTATTATAGCAATGATTCCATCCATGTTGCCTTGTAATGTATTTAATTGATTGTCAGTGGTGATAACTACAAATTGGTGAAAATGTACCTTTTATACATATTGTAGTAGAAATAAAGCAGTTATTTAACTTACGGTTCTGTAAATCTGGAATTTAATCTCCATTTCTTTTAAGTTATGTTGGGATACATTCAGTAGCTTACATTAAAAAGTACCAATCATGAAGTAGCCTATGTGCTTCTACCTTGCACACAATTACCTCTCTATAGTTAATGGTAAGGTCTACCATAGGGTGGATAAAGCGCTTAGGTGGACCTGTTAAGGACTACTAACACTAACTTACGTGTACATTAAGTTGCATTCTCATAATCGTGGATGTTCTCACAGTAGAAATCTCAAATCAAGTAACAGCAATTGAATTCTTCATTACAAAGACTCTTTGCTCTTGTTTCTTAAAGCCTCCTCCTTCTTTTGCTTCTTAGTCTTTTTGGATTTTTGTTTCTGAATTGGAAGTTTCAGTTTTGTCATGGATCCTTGCGCAGTACGCATCAGGTTTACTCGCAGGTTTCCACTTCTAAGAAGCTTCACGACCTCCATGGAAATGTGGGCAGCCATCTTTGTTTGGTATCTGTCTTGGGCTGCTGGGCTATTGGCAGCATCGTAACCGGGCTGACCTGGTCTGGGCTGTGGATTGTTTTTGGAGACCTTCTTCTTGCTAGATGAACTAGAACCCTTGCTTTTTGGGATGGAAACTTCCACGTCTTGGCCGTAAGCTCTGTCCAAAGTGAATCTTTGGAGGAAGACGACGCCGTGACGTTCCTAAATGAATATAAAAGTACCATTGTCTCAGATTTTTCATGTCTCCAGTCCATGATAAAAAATGCAATTACCAAAATTCTTATTACCATTAGGATCATTTCAGCCTCAAGCTCTGGGATGGTAGCCTTGATACCACGTTCCTTGGGCTCAACAGAATCGTTGATGTATACGCTGATTGGGCCAACTAAGAGTCTGTAATTTTTTCAATCATTCAATTATTCAATGATTGATCGAATTTCACAAAAGTATCTTTCACATCAAGCAATGTATTCACAAAATTAAACTCGCCTTGCAGTTATTAAGGCACTACGAGCATCCAGCGTCACAGCTACGTCACTGGTTCGTCGCATTTTGCTCAGACCACTCATAACGGCATTGGGCTTGGCAGGCCTGAGTAAAAACGAAGCACAGAATCAGAGTTCAAATTCATGTTAATTGTAATTCCAGGACCTTCAAGGCTTCCAGAAAGAAGGTGAACTTACACAGCTGGAGGTCCTCCAGGAGGGTAGTAGCCGCCGTTAGGTCGGCCGTTTGGAGTGCCTGGCTCTGAATCAAACTCGAGGTCATCGTCATCATTCATGCCGTCACGTCCAGGTTCATCATCATCATCGTCATCATCATCTTCATCGGACGCTGCGGATTTGTCCAAAGAAGCACTTCCATGAGACTCCTTGTGAGGCTTAGCAGTTTTCGTTCCCGCATACTTGGTCTTCGCTCCTTTGTTTTTGTTCGAGTAACGTTCCATCAGCGTTTCCACGTTTGTCTTAGCACCGGCACCATCCTCGTCATCGTCATCCTCCCGGCTTTCTTGCTTCTTGGTTTTTTTCTGAAATGGTTCATCAAAACCATTAGTATGTACATTAATTATTAACATTATTATTAAATGCAATTGCTTGCCTTCAGCTGAATACTGACATGGTCATCAGTTTCATCGTCTAATTCGTCTTCAGCAAACTCGTCACTTCGGCTCTTTCCCACCATCAGCTCTTCTGAAGACCCCGCGTCGGCTGTCTCCCCGGATTCGGAAGAAGGAACTTCAGTTTCATTTTGCTTGGACGTTTCTTCAACAACGATGCCTGCAGGAGTGGTTTCTGGGGTACAAAAGGGTCAGAATACAATAGAGTAAATGGTTTAATGAAACTTCAAACCCAAAAAATGATCTTTTCCCATGAAATTGTACGCTCTTGTGGTCAAGTACCCACACTCACCGACAACAACATCCTCAGTGGCGTTTGCCAAGGGGCCCTTGCTAATTTTCCCAGAGCCGCGGACGGTCTGCTTTCCATCCTTGTCCTTACTATCTTCAACTTGAACAGTGACAGATGGTCGACCACCCTCAGGGAATCTAGTTTCTGGGACAGTCTCGGCCCGACCCTGCTTTTTCTTCTTCTTCAATGGAATTGAACCAGGGAGAGGTGGTCCTCCAGGGGCACCAGCCCTGTACAGCGCGGCACCAGGTCTCCTAAAAGGTCGTCGTTGCATATACCCGGGTACTCGGACAGGTCCTGCTGGAGTTGGTCGGATGACCACTTCCATAGGATCCATTTTCTTCTTGGCAAAGTCTATCTCCAGGCGCTTGATGAGGTCATCAACCACCCGATTGTAAATTTCGTACACCCCGTTGGGGGCAAGAATCGGCAACCTTGCTGGTAAAGACTGGGAGTCGTAGTTCGAGTCCTGGGGCATTTGAGGAATGGGGTCATCGTAAGCTACGGGCGCGTCTCTGTTACTGGCACCGCTACCTGGCAACACGCTGGCAAGGGAACCAAATGGGCTTTGCCTGTTAGGGCTGTTGGGCTGTTTCGCGTACCCGTTCGGTCTATTTCCGGACCATTTGCCTACAAAAAAGCAACAATAACATGAATCACAGCCATGAATGCATACACGTTCCAGTTAACCAAAACACCTTGCATATCAAAGTAAAAGATCCTGAAAGTAAAATGTTGCTTTTTGAGGCTATGAATCACCATCAGCCTTAAAAGATTATCAAATTTAGCGAAGCCCTTGCTTACCGGGTGGTGGTGGCGGTGGTCCGTACTGTGCCCGGACTCCTGCCACGAGCAATATGACAAGGTAAAATTTCATGACTTTATACTGGCCACTTTAAAAAATAAAAAAAGTTTGCAAAATTTCACACAACAAGACAGCTTTCGCTGAGAGTGGCTAAACTAAATGTCTCGTCTCCCGTGTCTTAATCTCAGGCTTGTGATCTGCTTAATGCAAGGATCACATCTGTGCCTTTCCGTTCCCGGTTCAACAGCCTAAAACTTGTTCCTGCTACCCTCGCGATACTCTTGACCTTTGCATGCTAATAGCCTTTGGTGAACTTACCTCCGCCGTGTTTACCTCTTGTGTGCGAAGAGATGCTCAAACCTGAACTTTCCTCCCATTAACATGGCAACAAAGGAAATATCCGAGAGGGTTGAGCCCGCATCTCATGCTCTCTTGTGAATTTCATTGTTTTGTACACTCGTTAAAAAACGTTACGTTTGCATATGGTCAGAAGGAGAGCATAACATGGATGGAGCAACAATTCCCGTTCTTGCCCAACTTGGACTGGGACTGGTCGTAGGGGATTGTTTGTCGCCTTGCAATTTTAAAATAACGGGAAATGGACTGGTGAATCAGAGTCTTCAGGTGGAATGAATGAGGTGAGGGCCATTTCTTCCCTAAAGCCTTGAGTCTTTTGTTTAATCGTACACATGATAGCACAGGGAGTCCTTTGCGGGTATCTGGTATCAGGGACCAATGCAATGGTAACATAAATGCATCTTTCAAATTAAAAGTTCCTAAAGCCTAAAAGAAAGGCCAATGGTTCTAATAGTTGATTGGCCATTCGGTGGTCACCGGCAAAAGCTTGATTGCAGGTAAAAAACTTAATGCTGAATTGGTGAATTACAAAGAAGTTGGAGCATCTCCAACCTTCTATTTGCTATTTATAAACCACTAGTTTATTTTTCGTCTTGCGCTCTGTTACATTTTTAATAATTCTACCTTTACTAAAATATTAGCTATACCAAAGTAGACAGCTCGATTGTAGAATGCTGAGACACATTTCCTTGAGCTAGTACGTGTTTCGCCGTCTTTTCCTGGAACCAAAGGGATAAAATACTTGTATTTCTTGCTTCACTGGTTTATAATGCACAAAAAAGAGTTGTAGACACCAAAACTCCTGCAACGACGTCTTACCTTTTGCCAAGTGTAAACATGGTACACCATGGAAACACCCCCGTAGATGATGGCGACACCTATGCAAGCTGACGCAATCACGACTGCGGGTGAGAAAATTAATTGCGTGAACGTGTATAGAATGATGGCGCATAAAAATAACGGAATTGATAGAAAGAATCCTCCAATGGCAACCCCCCTTATGACTGTCACTTTGTGCAAGAAGCTAGTTGAGCCAGGGCTTCCTGCAACGTTTTATAAACCACATTCGCATTAATGATTAGCATCATTTCGCATTTGCAAAATCGTATGCAAAATCATGGCAGCCCCAACGGCCAATCCCACTATTTTTTCTACAAATCATGATTATTTACCTGAGGCAGCGAAAAAATACTGAGCTGAGCAAACTAAGAGAACACACAAGTTTATCGAAAGGCACAGAGCCGTTAAGCTCAGCGTTACTTCGTACAAGATACCCCATCCCGTGTCGGACGAAAACTCAAGAGACATGCCTGCATAAAATAATGGGAAAATTTTGCTTTCATGATGAGAATTTCCATGGAAAAATCTTTGAAAATGTTGTCATTCTTTCAGGTTTTTGTAAATTATAATGGAAAGTTGCCTCACCCCCACTTCCAGGCACCATCAAATTCGGCGTCGTATTTCTTATAAGAAACATGAGTGAATTTAAAGCCAGGAGCAGGGACAGTACAGACAGAAGTGACAGTGACCGGAGAACCCCGTGCCTATACACAGCATTGTTACTCAAAACAGTGGAAGTAACACTGGCAGGCTGGGCCACTGAGGCGGTCTGCTGATTAACCGTCGTGTTTTCCAGGTGAGTCGTGTCTCTCAGCTGATTTGTCGTTGATAAAGCAGTCGTATTTAAGTTCGGTGGTGACATATTTACATTCGGGGAGAAGAAAATGCTTCCATTCATGCCTTTGTGGTGGTCATCCCCTTTTCTCGAAATCCTCGACGTGTCCAGAAAAAGACGGGAGTTGTGAATACCCGGGTATCCGGCATCGAGGTAGCCTGTGAAATCCACACGGGGAGTTAGAAGTGCATGACTTTGACTTTTTTTCGAACCGCGGGAAAAAATTGCAATATCGTTAAGACCATGTTCATGAACTCATGACAGGACATGACACTTACTATGACTATGAGAATGGTTGTGTTGCGGGGGCCCCTCGAGAAACCGGGTGGGGTCGCTCACATGAGAATGCATGTGGTGCATGGACGTGTCACCAGAGTGTGATGAATTAGTCAGGTGTTGGGGCGACTGGAGTGGTGCCCCAGTAGTTCCATAGTGATTAAGCGAGTGCTTCAGCATCTGAAAATCCATTAAATAAAACACACATCATTAACGTGTCCATCCTCTCCTTTTCCCATCCTCCTGAACAGTCCTGGGTGTGCAATCAAGCACTCTCATCCGATCAGGTCACGAGCAAAAACCCGTGGCTAAAAATCGTTACACCCCCGTTGCGATAAAGCGAAATAAAAAGGCGCTTTTTATGGCCTCAAGCTCAGATTCCGGTTTTCAAGAATGTGTCAAAGATCCGTTCGTATCCCACCCTATCGCAAAACATGGTGATTGCTGACATATCTCGAGTTCAGTTTTCACCGTCCTGAAACAAGCCACAGCTGTCGCTAAAACCTTTGTGAAACTCGTTGCTCAAGGCGTATAAATGACCAGGATCTTTTTCCTTAACGAGTAATTCAATTTGAATCCTTTCGAGTAGTCGGTAACTTCACCATGTGTACACCTGGACGTCTCTTACTCTGATTAGCCTCCCTTGCACCAATTGACGTTATCGGCTTTATCAACGAATGAATTCTTCGTGGAGCCTTTTCATTAGCAGCCAATAAAGCGTAATGCAAACATCAGCTTTTCTCCAAGTACATCTCCATGTCATTGAAGTGGTTGAAGAACCACATGAGTTTGATGCTCCGCCGACAAACGACAGTCTTTCAGATTCAGATCATCTTTGTGAAAACAAAACAAGGTTGACTGCATCATCCTCCATTAAGCCTACGTGCAAATGGGCCGGTGACCATGCTACGATCTGCTGTTCTCTCCTCATAAAATTTTTTCAACCTTACTCGTATGTACATGAAAATTACGGGAACTATGCGAGGAACTAATTCACCAAGTAGACCAAGTGATAAAATCACAGCATCTCATCCGCTTTTGTCTTCCGATTTGGCCCTGCCTGCTCGTCAAATGACTGTGATGCCTTGTTGGGAAATCAGTTTTGCATACCAGACCTCAACGGGTTGCTCAGGTCTCAGCTGCTCTTCAATCACCGATTGCATTTCGCGGCAATGCCTAAACATTATGATTACCAAGATGATTTACCAGGTTACAAATCAGCATGTGGGGAGGACGATAAAGTACAATCTTCAGTGACTACACGCATGTGCATACCTGTGCAATCATCACGTCGAGTACTGTTACAATCTCACGATTGTGAATTGTGTCTATTTCTGGCAACGAGGTTTTCCCTTCTAGCAAATGTGGAACAGGTCAAGTCTGATGCCGAGACAAGGAAATTCCTCATGTTGGGTCCCTTTTCCCTCGCCATTTCTTAAGGCCAATGACGGGAAAGTGATGGACTCGTGTTCTTCAGGACAGGTTCTCGAAACTCAAGGGGAATGCCATGGCAACAGATTTGCAATGCCGACCTATTGCAGTTGGTATTATACAACCTGTTAGACTCCTGCAGAAATTTAAGAATTATCACCCGGTGTTCCATTATCATTTTCTCCTTAGACGGTTCAAACAAACATGACTTGCAGAAATAGTAAAAGATGCGTTTTTTTGGAACTTTTACCGCCATTAAGCAGAATTGTCTGACGTCCAAGCGGAGCTATTGCGACTCTATCTGTCTGCGAATCCTGCTTTAACAAATAAGAAACGAATAGGAGGATTGTTTGCCCAAAAAGCGAAAAATACCCCTACCTCGAGATCCAACTACAATAGCCAATGCACCATTTCCCACAAGTCCAAACTCCTAAAGCGGAACGAGAGAACGATCAGGGCGGATGATCTGAGAGGCGGTAACAAGAATCAAGATGCGAATACGAAGCTTCCGAGCATCGTTTTGTAAACTATTCCCTAATCGTTCCTGGTTTCAATGCCTTGGGTAAAAAGTAAAACCAATGGCCAGAAGCGAAACGGCAGATTGTTACCAAAACCGTGCATTCTCTTCTCATATCAATCACAAGAAACAGACCATTTTTTTCACCGAGCTCGAGTTTCTCTCAGCTGTCAAGTGGTAGTTAGTTAAGGCATGGATTGAGTCTGGCCGCGGATTCGGTTACAGGCCATGCTGAGGCAAAAAGTAGCCAAAGTTGCCTTTTTCGATCACCATCACCTCACCGTTCAAGTCAACATTTTGTGTGAGATCTTTGATTTGAACCAGGATTCGTTAAACCGGTGTTTCTCCTTTCCTATTTTGTGTTCTTGGAGCTCCCTCTCTTACGTTACGGCGACTTTGGCATGCATATTAGCTCACAATTAGAGCGAAAAAGGACCTCATAAGATGTCCGACTAGGGTGTACAATGTACAGAGACCGAGCCGATGTCCATAGTTTCAGCTTGTAACCGTGGCAATCGGCGATTGAAATTGATACTGATGTATGTTTGATGCTTCACTTTGGCTTGCCACAGCCATTAGATATGTCAGTCTTGCGGCTTCTGGCAACGCCCACACATGGTTTGTTTACCAAATGTGGCGTGCTCACGTGCTCGGCCTCTTGGTTCTTAGTATGAGTAATGGATGCATTTTATGAAAAGCCGTGTGTGAAGGCTGCATTCAATCATAGCCTTAAACGGGTCGTAATATCTCGAGAAATCTCATATCTTGTGGTGTCTTTCTCCAATGAATGAGGCGGACCTCATTGATGATTAGGAGTCCAAGATGATCGAAATTAATTAAATTTTTTTTGGTGATAAGGACCGCCAATGCAATTTTCTTTTAAACGTTGACTCGTCAGTTCACGAATTTTTCTTATGAGTCAGTTGAAGAGGAGTGCACACATTCCTACCTTCATGAGTCATGTGTTCAGGTACAAGTATTTGTAGTTTTGTGCTTGCGGCAACTTTCCCACAGGCTTGAGTAAGTGCGAGGTTAGAACTACTGTAAGAACAAACAAATTCAGGCAATTGTACTACACTCCAGCAATTTTGACATAATGCAATATGAATCAGTTATCGGCAATTCAGTTCAATTTCTGTCAGTTTCCGTAAAGTCTTCGTTTTCACCTGCGTAGTTGTGACCCCTAATTTCAGGTACAAATCTAAAAGCTCAGTCTCAACTGAGCGGATGAGACGACCTTATCAGTTGGAGCCTGGGTGAAGGTATAGAGTCCTTTCACCAAGCAAATAATAACAATCGCTTAGATAAAAAGTAATTATTACACAAGTTCCGTTCCGAAAATTCTCAATAACTTACGATAGTATGCGTATACAGTCAACCCGTGTACGCACATCCATTGGTATCGGAAGCGCTTGCTATGCCAAACTCAACTCTACGGTCACTATCGTACATTACACGCAGTATCGATTTCTGTTTCGCAGAAATGTTTTCGCCGATCCAGCCTGACACGCTTGTTTGCAAAAATGGTGATGTTGTCTACACGGGATATAATAGATCTCGTCAAGACGCATCGAACAAGCCCAAATTCAACGACCGGGGGTCAAATTTGCAGCTGGCAAGGCCGGGGACAGGGTCGAAGTTTCGCAGAAATGTTTTCGCCCATCCAGCCTGACACGCTTGTTTGCAAAAATGGTGATGTTGTCTACACGGGATATAATAGATCTCGTCAAGACGCATCGAACAAGCCCAAATTCATTGACCTGG